>PVJI01005570.1:0-94814 GCA_004026765.1 Micronycteris hirsuta
TCACAGTTGCCTTCAAAGGGCCGAATGTAATTTTAGGACTATATAAATGTAACTACTCCTTAACAGTTAAGCAAAAGCTCAGCACTACCACTGGGTAGAAACAAGGTGCCAGGCCAGATAAAACAAGGGCAGGATTCAGCCTGCAAGCCTTATGTTTGCCACCTGTGCCCTAGGGCTAGGGATATAAAGGAAATAATAAACAAATAAGCCTACATCGAACCAAAAAGCTTCCGCATGGCTAAAGAAAACATCAACAAAATGGGAAGGGAATCAACCATATGGGAAAACATATTTGCCGATGATACTTCGGACAAGGGCTTGATAACCAAAATATATAAAGAACTCACATGACCCCACACCAGGAAAATAAACAATCCAATTTTTAAAAAATGGGCAAAGTACCTGAACAAACATTTCTCCCAAGGAGGAGATACAGAGGGCCCGTAGAGACATGAAACAGTGCTTAACATCACTAGCCATTAGAGAGATGCAAATTAAAACCACAATGAGGATCTAAGACGGCAGAAGAGTGAGTGGAAGTTACACTAACCTTCTACCAGGTCCAATCTGGAATTACAATTAAATCGTGGGAAAATCATTTGGAACGAACAACTGAACAATAGTGAGAGAGAAGCCTTATAACCACAGACCCAAGAAACAGCTTCAGCACAATGTGACTGGTAGAGATTGTAGTGGAGATGTGAGAAGGCTGGCTGGGATCCCATAGATGACAGCTGAAGCACTGGAGGGATGTTAAAGCAGCCGGTTCAATCACCGTGAGAAATGTGAGGTCCAAATCACTGCCACTGGGTAGAAACAAGGTGCCAGGCCAGATAAAACAAGGTGGAGGGCGGGATTTGGCCTGAGGGCCTTGTGTTTGCCACCTGTGCAATAAATGATTGAACACAATGGTTAATCCCCCAGTGGAATATTCTTCAGGACCAAAAGGAAAAGAAGAAGTAAAAAGAAAGATACAAAAGTGAAAAAGAAAGAAAGAAGTACTGATACATATGAAAACATCAATGAGCCCTGGCCAGGTGGCTCAGCTGGTTGGAGCACTGACCCATACATCAAAAGGTTGTGGGTTTGATTCTTGGTTGGGGCTCCTATGAGAGACAACCAATCAATGTTTCTCTCTCAAATCAATGTTTCTCTCTCTCCATTTCTCTCTCTCTAAAACCAATTAAAAAATCAATGAATCTTATACACGTACAGAGGGAAAGACACAAGATATAAAAGAGTATACACAGTATGATTTCATTTATATGAAACCTTAAACAGGAAAAATGAAATTGTGATGGTAAAACCAATTTTAGTGGGTGCCTCTGAGGCACTAGGGAGATTTTTGTACCATGGAAGAGTTCTGTCTTGGTTGGGGTAGTGGTTATGTTACAGGGTGCAGCCAAGAAATGGGCCCAAACAAGGATTTGTAGTAGGGTCCAGCACTCAAGGTATCCAGAAAATATTAGAAATATTAGAAATAGAATGTCCTCACACCCACAAGTCTGAACTGGGAGGGGGGGATGGGACATGGAGCAGGACCATTCAGAGCTGTTTGGTATGGCAGCAGCTTTGCAGCTAGCCTCTGGCATGGTCATTTAACATATCTATAACCTTTAACTAGTTGTATAGATATGTTAAATAGCTGTGGCCATGCTTTGAGCCAGGGGGATGGAGGAGACTTCCACCCAGGATGTAGCCAAGAGACAACTCCCACTAGACACAGCACCTGCGTGAAAACTTGGAGATGGTTGGCTCTGAGCCATGGGGCCACACCTGCCCACAGCTAACACGGCAGCCCAGAAAAGCTGGAGGAGTATGAAGTGCTGGCAGGTGTAGCCGATTGAAGGAGGAGTCGGAAATGGGGCTGCAGAGGAAGATTGGCGCGGGGGATTTAAACCCAGGCACAGCAGCCATAGCTCTCTCTTGGACCACGAGGCTTTGGAGGAGGGGGGACCCCTCCGCCTGAGAGACAGAGGCAGGACCATGTGGCTTTGGGTGCCTTCCTTTGCCACGCGGCCTAGGAAGCCGGAGAGACTTTGCCTGGAAGAGAATGGGTGAAAGGACTCTTGCTGGTGGGCCATGAGAAGGTGCCACATGGTTTTGGATTAACATGGTTTTGGATTAACTGGAGATCGCGGTGGCGACACAGCGGATGGTGTCAGAACTGAGGATCTGCCTGAATCACGGACTTCTACTTCTTTTCCTACGGTACCCTGGACTGGGCAAAGGGGGGAAGGAAGTACTGTGTGTTTGTGGGTATTCTAGAGAACTTTAGTATTTTAAAGGAGACCTTAAGTCATTATTCCAAGCCTGTATAACTTGTAAATAAATAATTCTTTTCCTTTTCACAAGTCTCTGGCATTGAGAGACGTTCTTCTGTTGGCGACATGCATAACGAACCTGGTGCGGTGCAGGGTATCGTTGGATGCCCCGGCCCTTGCTCTGTAACAGTTACACGGGTATCAAAAGTTGTTGTAATGAACATCTGTGTGTTTTATTATAAAAAGTGAGGGTGAGGGGATAATCAGACTGAACAATCATAATTAACACTTACAGAAAAGAGTGAATGTAGGAAACTGTAGAACATTAAATATTCATATATATTTGAGGCATTTCAGTAAATTTTGAGAAGACATTTTATCCAGAAAGAAAAAGGAGTAATCAGGATGGAAAATAAGCAATTGGCAAATGACTAAGAAGACAGGTTAGTAAACTGAAAAGCCAGCGAGAAAAAAATTCAGAAAATAACAAATAAGGCATATCATAAAAGAAAAGAGAGAGCACAGAGAAAATGGAAGAAAAGCATTAATCAGAGATAAAACAAAACAAATTTTTCTTGAGTTGATTAAAGTCAAAAGTCTTTATATCCAAAAGTCTTCTTCGAAGCAAGGCAGGATTATTTCTAACGGACCCATTTCTTTTTTTTTTTTTTTAATTTATTTTTAGAGAGAGAAGGGAGGGAGACAGAGAGGGAGAGAAACAGCAATGTATGGTTTCCTCTCACATGGCCCCCATAGGGGACCCGGCCCACAACCCAGGCATGTGCCCTGACTGGGAATCGAACCAGGACCATCTGGTTCCCAGCCCGCGCTCAATCTACTGACCTACACCAGCCAGGGCTCTAAGGGACCCATTTCTTGACATATCCTGATAAGTTCCTGAATTTTAAAAGTAAAGATAATCCTGAATATGTATAGAAATAAGAAATAAAAAGATTACTTTCAAAGAAAAAGTGCTAGAATTGAGGGTTTCCAAAATTGGATTTTAGGTTCCAATTTAACATTTAAAAAAAGTGGTTGCCAAATTTTATTTGTACAAGTAAAAATCTTATGTCATCATCATCTATCACCATCATCTACTATCACCGCAAGAAAACAGGAAAGATATATCAAAATTATAAACAAACAATGCTCAAAATATGCATATGAACATACAAATATACATTGTCCTTATTTCCTAATTTCTTTGCAGATCAGTCAATACATTTTCATACAAAAATCTCCAAATATTTAGATATCTAATAGATTTCTAGAAATCTGCTAAATGAACTATTCTCCTGGGATTTTTTTCTTGTGGAAATCATCATTTTTATACTTTTTAATGTAAGGATTGAGATATGACATCATGTGCCCTTTGTGAAGTATTATTTGAGGAAAATATGAATCAACATAAATGTAGTTGAATGCAGGGAATTTACAGTATGTAGGAAATATTTTGTGGATAAAACCAATAAAATAAATATTCAGCCTAAGAAACTGTTAGCAATATGGTTTAGAAGCTTAATCAATTATGAAAAAAAGGATTCTTTAAAGGATAAATTAATAAATTCATTTTTAATAAATTCTAGAACTAAAATTTCATATACTTTCAATAAAATATGGCAAACTGGATTGGAATAACTGAATACTAAAATTTTAATCTTATCCTAGGATTATAGAGAGAAGCCACAAACACAATTTAGATCTTGCTGTTAGAAAAAATGCATACATTTGGTCAAGTATATTTCCTACAAAAATTAATGTTAGCCACAAGTACAGGAGAAATAGGATGTACAACTTCCAAATAAATAAAAAAACATTGATCACTGCAAGGAAAGATCTCAAAAGTTAGAAACGCAGACAACTAAATAAATAAATAAAATCTTTTAAAAATAAAAAATAATAAAGTAACCCACACAACATAAAATGGAGCAGGTAAGAATAAGACCAAGACCAAACAAATAAATTAACATAACAAATGAAATGAACTAAATTTTTCTATAAAAGACTATGTCTTAAATTGGAATGAGAAAAGAAAGGCAAAATTCATCCAGAGGCTGTTTAAAAGAGCACTTTAAATAAAATAATGAAGTTGAAAATAGTTGAAGATATGATAAGGAAATGAAAACAAAAGAAAGGCAGGTGGCAATACTGCTATCAAAGTATAGAATTTATCAAAGTATAGAACACTGAAAGAATTTAATGTCAAAATATATTAGACAAAAAATTTTTAGAAATACAATGAGAAATTGGCAGAAACTGTAACCTTAACATACCTCTTTCAGAATGTGAGAGATCAAGTAGATACACACAGACAGTACTTGAATAACACAATTAAGGAGTTTAATTTTTTGAGGAGAAAGAGTAAGAGAAAAAACATTTTATCTTCCAGATGAAAAAAAACAAATTTTATTTTCAAATTTTCATGAAATAGTCATGAAAAGAAGTCATGGATGAGACTACAAAGACTGTCTCAACAAACCCTCAAAGCAGAACTACCAGTTGTCCCACACTTTATCCTCAATGCCATAACTGGAAATTAATACTGCAGCACAGCCTTTGGAATTTAAAAAAATCACATCAATATTGGACTGAGAAAACAATATGGCTAATATCAGGTCTTTACATAATATCCTGAGTAGATATTTGAGTATCTTGAATAAATAAATGCCATTTATTCCTTTCTCTTACCATTCTGAATATTTCATCTCACATCCCTATAAAAAGACTTAATTATTTAATCAGGGTCTGAATGAGGGAGTCCCCTTGGATCATTGTCAACACTTTTTAAAATAGCAGCACTAGCTTCCAGAGTGAGGATGGGATCCCAGCGGGGGAATCAACTTTTTGGGGGGGATCAGGGAAGGCCACCCAACCTGATCACCTGCTCCTAGTTCCACACATCACAGAGTGACGTCTGACATAGGTAAGCTTCAAAGGAAAGCCATGACAGGACAGGTAATAATTATCTTACTCCTTCATTCATAAGTGCAAGTGAACAATGAACTATTGTCAGATTCTTGAGAAAAACCGTATCAAATAACCAAAAGAATCAAAAAGAACAATCCACTGATGCTAGAGAAAGCAATTCAGAAAAGAGAAAAGACTCAAAATAATTTTAATTAGTTTTATGAGAGATATTTGACAAATTATATTATCCATAAAACAAGAACAGGTTGCAATGGTAAAAGGACAATGGTTTTTGAAAATTCAAAATGTAATTCTTGACATTTGAAAGCTTGATAGAATACTAGATGAAGAAGTCAAGGAAACCTAGGATCTAGAAAAAAATGACAAACAGAAAATGTGAGAGATTTCAACACAATCAATCTACAAGGACCAACATCTAACCAGTAGTTCTAGAAAGAGGCAACTAAGAAAAGGGATATGAACAATTTATCAAAGGAATAAAAGAATGAAATTACCCAAAACTTAAACAAGCCAGCAATAAATATGTCTTGATTTTGAAAGATTCCATAGAGTGCTGAGCAGGGAAAAATGGGGGAAAAATCTACAAGCATAAAATTTCAAAACACCAGGATTCTAAAGATCCTAAAAGCGTCCAAAGAGATTACAACATTTATCTTCCAAGGAAGAAGGACCAAATTGGTTTCAGACATTTTTGTAAGCAACGCTGGATGCCAAATAACATTAGAGTAATGCCTTTAAAGTTCTGAATGAAAATTATTTTGAACCTAGTCATTTTCAGACATTTGGGGACTCACACAATTTACCATCTATAGTTTTGTTCTTAAAGAAATACTTGAAAATGTGCTCTAACAATAGTAGCAACAAAAAAAAAACAATTTAAGAGTGAGGAAAATATGAGATTTAAGCAACCATGCAACAAATAAGCCATCAAAACAAACAAAAAAATTCCAAGAGATGGCCATGCAGTGGGTCTGGAACACCAGTCTGCAATAAAACCTGGAGTCCTGGAACGCTGAACAGAATGTTTCCCGGAAGCAAATTAACTCCAAACAATCAACTTCTTGGTAGAGGAAGTGATTATTCTTGATGAAAATGTAAAGGCATATTGAAATATTTGAAAGTAAAAATACACTGTTCTACTTCACTCTGCACCTCCAACTTTTATTAATTACATTTCTACTTGTACTGACACTGCTTTAAAGATATATGATTATATGTCTTATCCTATGAAACACTCTATTTTGTTTTACAGTGAATATTTCAAACATTGAAACTTTTCCCATTTCAACTTTAGATAAATATGCAAAACTTAATTTTACAGGCTCACAGTCCCCTGTGTGATTCCACTGAAGAAAGATATGAACCAGAATTCAGAATTTCAGAGATTTTACAAGGACAGTAGAATACTTAGACTATGGATTAAGTAACACTTCCAGCACATTCTGGAACATCATACTGATTAACATTTCTGTAGGAAAGAATGTGTAAATATTTCAGCTGTCTATTCAGGTTAGGTTTTGTGAACTAATAAATTCAGGCAATTGCCTCAAGCATGGTTAATCTTGCCACTGCACAGAGAAATGGAATTGAAGGGTGGGCTTACAACCCCAGAAAGATCAATCAGAATCATTCCATATTTCCTACTACAGGGAGGAAGTGTTTCTGAGAATAAACTGACGCAAAGAAAAATAATGGTGAGAGATAAGAGGCAGAAACATTACTTTGCAATAATTATTTGAACCTCAAAGTCCACCTCTGCCTGAAGACAGTCCTATCCCTGAACTTATCAATTAGGTGAGCCAGCTTGCTTAACAGTTTAATTTGGGTTTCTGTCATTTCCAACTACAGCAGTTCAAATTGATTCTATATTTAAAACAAATCACAATAATTTTCAATAGGCTAAGAAGAAAATAACCATGCCTGCCATCACCATGAGCTTCCTACATTGACATGGGAGTAACAGGCAATACAAGACAAGAAAAAAAAGTATAACTATTAGGAAAAAAAAACAAATTAACTTAATTAACAGATAATGTAATGAAAATCCAGGAGAATTGCTTAACAAATGAAGAGAATTAACAAGAGAATTCTGAAAAAATTCCATTTAAATCACACATACACACACAATATCTAGAAATAAGTTAATGAAAATGTTGAATATCTTATGTATTGGAGGAGTCATGTAACTATTTGAAAGAAGAGCATCCAGGCAAAAGGAATAGAAAGTTCAAAGCCTCTAAGTTGAGATCATGTGTAGCACACTTGAGAACTACAAGTATGACCGGAATGGCTACCCCAGAGTGGACACTGGTGCAGATGGTAAGAGACGAAGTCTCCTGGACCGTAAGAAGAGAGGGGCCACACTCATCATGTCCCCACTCCTAGAACTGTGCTTGGCTCACAGTAGGGATTCAATAAATATTTGTTAGTTGGATGAATTAGAGCAATTATCATTACACTATGATTATTTGTTGGCATTTTTATAATAAATCAAATCTCCTTGACTGCAGAAACCATGTATGTTTTTACTTTTATCTTCACTTTCAAAAATGCCTATGAATAATATAGCTGAACAAATATGTTTTGATTAACTGGTGAATAAATTAGTGAATGAATTAAATGAATGAAGAAACATATGAATAGGCAAAATAATTTTTCCTAAAACCAACGTCTACTTCTGAATTAAATCTCTTTCTATTTTATGCCATGAGGAAGGATAGATATATAGTCAGATCTATAAGTATTTTTTTAAAACACAGAAGAGAAAATAAATTTGAAGAGCAAGAAATGATTAGGCATCCACATTTTTTTAAAATTCTGCTTATCAACGAAATAGAATATTCTGACCATTACTAATATTTCTTTTAAAAAATTCAGTGTTGTTATTGCTGTTTTTAATCCATATTTAAAAGGTAAACATTTTCAGTGGTTATCTGAATGGAAGCATGAGGAGGGAGACAATATTTTATTCTCCTCAGACATTCTTTTGCCAAAAGGCTCTTGAACCACCTAATAGAACGGAAGGGTCAACAGCAGTACAAAGAAGGAAGTGATAGCTTCACGGAAATAATTCAGTTTTTGCCAAAAGGAAACTAAGAACTAGGGAAGGCCTACCACTTATTAAACCAGGGATACATTTTTATTGCCTACTGTAGAAAAGAGCTCTCCAACATTTGTAGAGGACTCTCTATATGATCCTTGAAATTCAGAGAAGGCCAAGAGAAGAACTAGGAAAAACAAAAAATAAAAACACAACCTGCAGAGTTTCCTTTCCAGGTCTAAGCAATAATGACAAGTAGAAGGTAAAAAAAAAATAAAAATTAATTGACAAAGTATGAAAATTCTACAATTCAGCTCTGTCTGAATCCATAAGATTTTATACACACTATTTTAGTGGGATTCATCGGTTTAATTAAGCCTAACCCTATACATAGACTTATTAAACTACTCAATAATGCTGTCTTCACACCACCAAGGCAGAGAAGAAAGATCGTTTTAACATTAAAAAGTTGCTAAACAACGTCTAAAATTATTTCTGTAAAACAAATTTTCTCCATTTATTTTTCAGTATGTTCACCTCCACTTTTATACTTATAGCAACTACTCTAGAGAAAACATGCTCTTCGAATTAGCAGGAAGAGAACCCCAGGCCACCCACCATTTCCACAGTCCCATCTGAAATAATTGCCTGTAGGGAAATGTTTATTTAAAGAAGCATTACTGAACTGCCAGCATTGGGTGAGGCTTCTCTGAAAGTCTGGCTGCTAAACACTGGTTTTTAAGTAACTGCTTAAAGACTTTGAAGAGCTATACAGTTAATGGTATCATAATGAGTCAATTCTCCTAACAAGAAAAAGATATTTCTATCACATTCATGTTTGATTTTCCGGAAAATCTACAATAGCCTAAGCTTCACACATGGGCCAGTATAAGCTTATTATAAGCTTATAATTTTTCTTTTTGTAACTCATGTGGACTCTCCCCCATTGCTCTCAGGGTAGGTGGGGGGTGAATCCAGAAACAAAGTAACTTGACAAGGTGAATACATAAATTAAGTACATAAATTCTTTATAAATAGGGCTCTTGATAGTACACAGAAAGTACAAATAGTAGTTCTAAAGCACACCCAAGGAGTTCATTTTTAAAATGAATGACACGATGCTAGAAAGATGACAATTTAGAATTATTTTCCCCACTTATTGACCTACAGCAACTCTACTGCCTTAACATTTTTAGACAAATGTTGTTATTAGAAAGAAAGGAACAAGGTTACATATATGCTGCCTTCTTTACACCATGGAACACTGAAATAGTATCTTCATGGAAAAAGCAGTTGATTATATTATCTGCAGGGTTCTAAAACTCTGTCTATCAAGACATTCTGAAGAGTTGCCCCATTTTAGGACTTCCGGGCAAGATGGAGGCAAAGGTAGATACATTTTGCCTCCTCACACAACCAAAAGTAGGACAACAACAAGTTTAAAAACAAAAACAAGCAGAACTGCCAGAAAATCTAATTATATGGAAGTCCGACAACCAAGGAGTTAAAGAAGAAACATTCATCCAGACTGGTAGGAGGGGTGGAGCTGGGCGGTCGAGCGGAGAGGACTCACGGCAATGCAGCAGTTGGCAGACATGGCAAGGCGGCGGTTAGTGGAGCAGGAAGTCCCATATTTGCATGTGGATAAACAGGGAGGAACAACTGGGGAGAAAGAAAGACTGAGCAACCCAGGGCTCCAGTACAGGGAAATAAACCTTCAAAACCTCTGACTGAAAAAACATGTGGGGTTTGAGGTGGAGGGAGAAACTCCCAGCCTCACAGGAGAGCTCCATAGAGAGACCCACAGGGTCATAGAATGCACACAAACCCACACACCTGTGAATTGGCATCAGAAGGGCTCAATTTGCTTGTGGGTAACAGAGGAAGTGACTGAAAGCCTCAGAGAGCTAAGCAAGTGGCATTGTACCCTCTCAGACCCCTTCTCCACAGACAGCACCACAACACAATAATGTGGGTAGCTCTGCCTTGGCAAATACCTAAGGCTCCACCCCTCACTATGCAAAAGGACGTGCTGAGACAAAAAAAAAAGATGGCACAAATAAAAGAACAGATCAAAACTTTAGAAAAAATAGAACTAAGTGATGAAGAGATAGCCAACGTATCAGATGCACAGTTCAAAACACTGGTAGTCAGGATGCTCATAGAACTGATTGAGTATGGTTGCAAAATGGAGGAAAAAGTGAAGGCTATGAAAAGTGAAATAAAGGAAAATTTATAGGGAACCGACAGTGATGGGAAGGAAACCAGAAGTCAAATCAATGGTTTGGACCAAAAGGAAGAAATAAACATTCAACCAGAGCACAATGAAAAAACAGAATTCAAAAACTTGAAGAGAGCCTTAGAAATATCCAGAACAACTTTAAATGTTCCAAAATCCGAACCATAGGGGTGCCAGAAGGAGAAGAGGAAGAGCAAAAAATTGAAGACTTATTTGCAAAAATAATGAAGGAGAATTTTCCCAATCCGGTAAAGGAAATAGACTTCCAGGAAGTCCAGGAAGCTGAGAGTCCCAAAGAAGTCGGACCCAAGGAAGCACACAACAAGGCATATCATAATTGCATTACCCAAGATTAAAGGTAAGGAGAGAATCTTAAAAGCAGAAAGAGAAGAGGAGAGTTACCTACAAAGGAGTTCCCATAAGACTATCAGCTGATTTCTTAAAAGAAACCTTGCAGGCAATAGGGGCTAAAAAGAAATATTCAAAGTTCTGAAAGGCAAGGACCTACATACAAGATTACTCTAATCCAGAAAAGCTATCATTTAGAATGGGAGGGTAGATCAAGAGCTTCACGAATAAGGTCAAGTTAAAGGAGTTCATCATTACTGAACCCTTATTATATGAAATGGTAAAGGGACTTATCTAAGAAAAACAAGAAGATCAAAAATATGAACAGTAAAATGACAATAAACTCACAACTATCAACAACGAACCAAAAAAAAAAAAAACCCCAAAAAACAAAAACATACTAAGCAAACAACTAGGACAGGAACAGAATCATAGAAATGGAGATCACATGGAGGGTTATTAGCAGGGAGAGGGAGAGGAGAGGATGGGGTCAAAGACAAGGGAATATGAATCATAAATGGTAGGTACAAAATAGACAGGGGGAAGTTAAGAATAGTATGGGAAATGAAGAAGCCAAGAAACTTCTGTGTATGACCCATGGACATGACCTAAGGTGGGAGAATGCTGGTGGGAGGGGAGTACAGGGATGAAGGGAATAAAGGGGAGGAAAAAATGGGACAACTGTAATAGCATAATCAATAAAATATATTTAAAAAAGAAAGCTGGGGAGATGAAGATGGTGGCGAGATAGGTGGGAGCGGAGTCCACTTCACCCTGCCCATGAGTGAAACACCTAGCCGATCTTCTGAGGAACAGAGTGAACAGCCAACGGTATTCCGACATATATGAAGACTGGAAACCAAAAATTATAGGGGACATTGAATGACTGGACAGTAAGAAGAGTGCTTTGGGACAATAAGATCCCTGGGACCATGGCGGGGACTAGGGCAGCTGCAGCCCTAGGCCCAGTGCCCACCGGGTCTGCTGCAAGATTCTTGGGAGAGAGCCAGGCTGGGCTGTGTGAGAGGCCAGGTGCTTATTTGGACCAGAGGGCTTGAATAGGACGAATTTTTCAAAAAGAAAAAGAGAAAAAAAGAGGCACTCTGCAGATGTATGGGGAATTCTCCCCAGCAGCCTCCCGCTTCCTGTGCCCCTGCCCCCAACAGTCCCAGGGTTGGTGTGCGCCCGGTGATCCATGGCCCAGGGCGGCCCACCCGCACTCACTCCAGAAGCACCAGGGGCGGTACATACCGGTCAGTGGAGGTCACACCCAGGGCACCAGGGACAGAGCACCTCCTGCCCAGCCCACATGATAACACACAAAACAAGCCTCAACAAATTCAAGAAAATTGAAATCATATCAAGCATATTCTCCAAACACAAGGAACTGAAACTAGAAACCAAACCCAAGGAAAAAAACCCAAAACACTGGAAATCATGGAGATTGAATTGCATGCTATTAAACAGTGAATGGGCCAAGAATTAGGGATGATTAGGGAAGATTAGGGATGAAATCAAAAAATGTCTGGAAACAAGTGAAAATGAATTCAAAACAGTATAAAACTTATGGGACACAGTGAAGCAGTTCTGAGAGGGAAGTTCATAGCTATATAGGCCTACCTAAAACAAATAGAAACATTTCAAATAAACAACCTAACCCTATGCCTACAAGAACTCGAGGAACAACAACAAAGACAGCCCAGAGCAAGTAGAAGGAAGGAAATAACCAAGATCAGAGCAGAATTAAATGGCATAGAAACTAAAGGCACAATTCTAAGAATCAATGAATCCAGGAGCTGGCTCTTTGAAAAATAAACAAAATCGACAAACCTTGAAGCAGGATCATCAAGAAAAAAAGAGAGAGGTCCCAAATAAACTCAATCAGAAATGAAAGAGGAGATATTACAACTGATGCCACAGAAATACAAAAGATTGTTAGACACTACTACCAAGAACTGTATGCCAAGAAATTTGAAAACCTAGGTGAAGTGGACAAATTTCTAGAAAAATATAATCTTCCATAACTCAATGAAGAAGAAACAGAAAGCCCAAACAGATCAATAACAGCAGACAAAATTTAAGCAGTAATCAAAAAACTCCAAACACACAAAAGTCCTGGACCAGATGGTTTCACAGGAGAATTCTACAAAGTATTTAAAGAAGAGCTAACCCCTATCCTTCACAGATTATTCCTAAAAATCCAAAATGATGGAAAACTCCCAAACTCTTTTTATGAAGCCAGCATCATCCTAATCCCAAAACCAGAAAAAGACACAACAAAGAAAGAAAACTTCAGGCCAATATCCTGGTGAACATAGATGCTAAAATCCTCAACAAAATATTAGCAAACTGCATCCAGCAATACATTAAAAAGATCATACACCATGACCAAGTGGGATGCATCCCAGGGATGCAAGGATGGTACAAGATTCACAAAACAATAAACGTAATACATCACATAAACAAAAGCAAAGACAAAAATGACATGATCATATTAACAGATGCAGAAAAAGCATTCGATAAGGTACAGCACCCATTTATGATAAAAACACTCAGCAAAGTGGGAATAGAGGGAGCATTCCTCAACATAATAAGGCCATATATGAGACTTCCAGGCAAAATCATACTCAATGGGCAAAAACTAAAATCTTTCCCACTAAGATCAGGAACAAGACAAGGTTGTCCACTTTCACCACTTCTTTCCAACATAGTATTGGAAGTTTAGCCACAGCAATCAGACAAGAAAAGAAAATAAAAGTCATCTAAATTGGAAAGGAGGAAACAAAACTGTCATTGTTTGCAGATGACATGATAGTATACATAGAACATTCTATAGACTCCGCCAAAAAACTCCTCGACCTGATAATTGAATTTGGCAAAGCAGCGGGATACAAAGTCAATATCCAGAAATCAAAGGCATTTTTGAATACCAACAATGAAACATCAGAAGCAGAAATCAGGAAAAAAATCCCATTTGATATAGCAACAAGAAAAATAAAATACCTAGGAATAAAACTAATGAAGGATATAAAAGACCTGTATTCAGGAAACTACACAACACTGATGAAAGAAATCATGGAAGACACAAAGAAATGGAAATATACACCGTGTTTATGAATGGGAAGAATCAACATCATCAAAATTTCCATATTACCCAAAGCAATTTATAGATTCAATACAATCCCTATCAAAGTACCAATGGCATATTTCACAGATACAGAACAAACACTTCAAAAATTTATATGGAACCATAAATGACCCCAAATAGCTGCTGCAATTTTGAGAAAGAAGACCAAAGTAGGAGGGATCACAGTACCTGATATCAAACTGTATTACAAGGCCACTGTAATCAAAACAGCCTGGTACTGGCATAAAAATAGACAGATAGACCAATGGAACAGAATAGAGAGCCAGAAATAAACCCAAGTCTCTATGGTCAATTAATTTTCAACAAAGGGGGTGGCAGCATAAAATGAAGTAAAAATAGCCTGTTCAACAAATGGTGTTGGGAAATCTGGATGGCTACAAGCAAAAAAATGAAACTCGAGCACCACCTTACACCATACACAAAATTATTTTCAAGATGGATAAAAAATTTAAATATAAGCCATGGCACCATTAAAGTCCTAGAGGAGAACATAGGCGAGAAAATCTCAGATATTTTATGCAGCAGTATTTTCACTGATATGTCCCCTACAGCAAGGGATATAAAGGAAAGAATAAACAAATGGGATCTCATCAAAATAAAAAGCTTCTGCATGGCTAAAGGAAACAGCATTAAAATGAAAAGAGAACCAACCGTATGGAAAAATGTCTTTGCCAATGATACCTCAGACAAGGGTTTGATGTCCAAAATATATGAAGAACTCATATGACTCCACTCCAGGAAGACAAAAAAAAAAAAAAAAAAAAACAATTAAAAAATCGGCAAAAGTCTTGAACAGACACTTCTGCAAGGAGGACATACAGAGGGTCCAGAGACATATGAAAAGATACACAGTATTGCTAACCATAGAGAGATGCAAATTAAAACCACAATGAGATACCACCTCACACCATTGAGAATGGCCATCATAAGCAAAGCAACAAACAACAAGTGTTGGAGAGGTTGTGGAGAAAAGGGAACCCTAGTGCACTGTTGGTGAGATTGCAGACTGGTGAAACCACTATGGAAAACAGTATGGGATTTCCTCAGAAAACTAAAAATGGATCTGCCTTTTGATCCAACAATTTCACTGCTGGATTATATCCTAAAAACCCTGAGACACCAATACAAAAGAACCTATGCACTCCAATGTTCATAGCAACACAATTTACAATAGCCAAGTACTGGAAACAACCTAGGTGCCCATCAGTAAATGAATGGATCAGAAAACTATGGTACATTTACACATAGGAACTCTATGCAGCAGAAAGAAAGAAGGAGTCCCTACTCTTTGGAACAGCATAAATGGAACTGGAGAGCATTATGCTAAGCGAAATAAGCCAGGTGGTGAAAGACAAATACCATATGATCTCACCTTTAACAGGAACCTAATCAACAAAACAAACAAACAAGCAAAATATAACCAAAGACACTGAAATTGAAAGCAGGCTGACAGTGACCAGAGGGGAGAGGGGTGGGAAGTTCAGGGGAAAAGGGTGAAGTGTTTGGAGGAGCGATTATAGAGGACACATTGACAATCAGGGGTGGAGGGGGAGGCAGAAGGGAGGTGGGGAAGGCTGGGGGGTTGGGCTGGGGTGGGGGGAAAAGGCAGAAAACTGTACTTGAGCAATTTAAAAATGTTTAAAAATGCTAAAAAAAGAAGAAAGCTAAGCTTTAATAAAAATTGATAATTTCTAATGCTTCACCAAAGACATTCTAAAATAAAATTGGTATTTTTAAATAGTGAAAAAAAGTTTTTCCATTTTAGAGAAGGTTATATCTAATATAAAGAGAAGAGAATTAGAAAGCTGAAGACAAATTATGTTCCAAGAGCCATCAATAGTGACCTAGGCCCCACTTAAACAACACAAGTCTTTTGTGCCTTAACACACAGTGGAAAATTTCTTCCAAATCTTCTTTGTAAGGAAATTATGACTATCACTAGCTTAACACCCTGAAAACACTTTGGTCTTTCCAGTAAAATGATTACTCAAAGACCTATAGCATCATTCCCCATAAGAGCCACACCCTCTCTATCTTATTTTTTAAATGAGATATAACAATAGAAAATAAAAATTCCACAAAAGATCATGCATATGCAGTTTGTACTTAAAATATAAATTCTAATAGTCAAGTACATAAACAATATGTACTCAATGCCAGTGTTTAGCAAAATAAACTGCTATATCACTCATGAATACAAGATAACCACAGGGTGGAACAGTTAATGAACAGGGAATAATTCTGGCATAAAATAAATCTAACCATTTGGAAAAGCAGTAGATCAGAGTAAAAGGGGAACTCACTCATTAGACTAAAGGAAACATGACCATGCTTCCCCTCACTTGGATTTATGCAGTAAACTCATGGATTACAGTTTTGAGGAAACTTTCCTATTGGTAGGCTTTCTGAAAAATCAACAAAACACCCAAAGAAGAGCATTCATTTGCCACTTCCTCTTGGATCATTATAAGAACATTCTCTCAGCATCTTGATAGCAAACAGCACACAAGGTCACACAACCCCAGAGGGCTCATGCCTAGAAGAAAACCCCAACATTTGGTGTAAATGGCAGCATTGCCAAGAACACTCAGCTGAAACAATGCTCATAACTTTTGATAGAACTTGGAAGAGAGAACACTAAACAACTGAGTTCTAGCTGATTCAGGCACAGATCTTCCACACAGCTGTGTGGAAAAAAACAAAATGCCTTAATGTCAGTCCTCTGACTTCATCTTGAAATAAAAGAAAAGTAATTTTAAAGCTGTGGCTTGTAGATTAGCCTTATTTTGTTCTTAACATATCTTGGGTTTTACTACTAATAACTAGGATGGGAGCTTAGTACTGTCAGCAAGTATAACATGTTTATAAATGCCTCTGACCCCCACACATTCAAACTAGACCCCAACCTCAAATCATGTTCCCCAACAAAATGCAAATGCTTAGTGCAGCATTCTTTTTCTTTAAGGATTATTTTTCAGGTGGAAAATTTGTTATTGTGTTTTCTATAATTAAATTCTGTCCCCCCCCAAAAAAAAATACTGCCCCAGGTCTTTGCCAGAGATTAAGTAAATATTAACTTGGCTGCAGATAGTGCCTTTCTGTAATGCCTATTTTTGCCCCTTGATTCCAAGATGTGATAAACAATTTGCAGAGTTCTGGTAGCTCTTTTAGAAGATAAGCCACTCTTGGCACTATTATAAATGGTTGGCTTTAATAAAAGGCTGTGCCAAAACAAAGAAAACCTTAAAATTCAAAACCAAGTAAGAGAATTGTCCATTCTCTCACACTTATAGTCAGCCAACATTGGATCATATTCACTCAGGAGTAAACCAAACAAAAATAAAAATCTTACCACTGCAGGTCAATATAGCACGTGGCTATCAATCACACCTGCACACATGTTCCTCCCTTCCCGCCCCCCCCAAAAAGTCTTCATAGCAAATAACCATGCAGACAAAAGCCTTCGTTTTCCCTACTGCATTTTTGTGTTGTGTCAGGAAGCAGTTGTCACTGCATTCATGAGAAATAACAACTGCAGACATTCAGACACTGAGACACATGCCACAATGTTCCAATGGAAATCAAACTCTGAGAAATTTTTTAAATGTTTTCAACACATCAGCATGAAGCATCGACCTCGTTGGAATCACTTAGATCTAAAGCAAATGCACTGATTGTTTTCACAGCAGGCTTTTCTTCTTGGAGCTGAAACAGGGGCACTGGTGAGGGTTGTGTGGAAAGGTTTCCAGCCCCCTGCCTCGGTCTGCTATAGCCTGTGACACAATCAATACCAGGGTGAGCAGCAGAGGAAGCTCAGGGAAGATTATGAAGATGAGGTGACTGACAGAATTATCGTACAGGATTTGTTCTTTCTCTCACCTTGAATCTCATTTGCCTCAAACCTAGATGGAACATCATTAGGGCACAGACCAAAAATGAGATACGGACAAGGGGTAGAGGGCATCGGACACCATACATTCAAGAGCTTGGCCACTGTGTCTTTTTAAATGTTATAACCGTCAGGCAAGAACAAGGCCTAGAACAAATCAGGAGTAGGAGTCACTGATTATGGTAAGACAAATGCCAGCATCTCTTGCACAGGCCTGGCACACAGCAGGTGCACAATAATTAGCAGCCAGGATTTTCAGTATCTTTTTAGTGATCTTGATACAATTATTTCTCCTGTTCTTACTTTTTTACCCAAGATAGCTACCATTCATGCAAATGTCATATATAAAGTACAGTTGACCCTTGAACAATAGAGAGTTTAGGGGCACCAACACCCTTCACCCACGCAACTGAAAATCAGTGTATAACTTTTGACTCCTCAAAAACTTTATTAATAGCCTACTATTGAGATGCTTACCAATAACACAAGCAGTAAATTAATACATATTTTATGTTATATGTACCATATACTATATTCTTATAATAAACTAAGCTAAAGAAAATAATAAGGAAGAGAAAATGCATTTACAATATTTTTTAAATCTACATATAAGTGGATCTGCATAGTTCAAACCCATGTTGTTCCAAGATCAACTGTATGTACCTTACTACGAGATGAGATATAGATAGGACCAAATGTGCTTTAGGTGCCCTCTGATCACTTACTTATTTATAGAGGGCCTCCTTTGCACAGGTCACTGCTAGTCCATAGGTTTACTTCCCCCAAGCCAGGGATCCAGGGATCCCTAAGAGATTGGGTCAGTTCATATACTGGGTTTGTCCTGTACCTTTACAGGGGCACTGAGGTTAATACAGCCAATTCTAATTCCATATGTCCAGTATGCAGCAAAACCTTTAGGAAGCTGTTCTGTTTCTTATTAATTTGATTGAATCTTATCTTGGTCATCTTCTTCTGATACTTTTTGAAAATATATCATAGTGTTTATATATCTCATTTTAAAGGGAATGCTTATTCATTGAAAAATTAAGAAGCATGATTCCCCAAACCTAGAAATTAACACTGCTAGAAATTTGGTTATCTATCTATGATCTTTTTCTTACACATATATTTTGTGTTTTACATAATTAGTATCTTACTACATAAGCTAATTTTTCTCATTTAACATTCATTCTACATTAAATCAGAAGCATACACTTAGGTCATTCAAGTTGTTAAAAAAAATTTAACGTCACATGATCTATGGATTTACCTTAACACATCTAACCACTCCCCTCTTTTATGATATCAGATTCTTCCTTTTTTGTGTGTGCTAATAATATAAGTGATGGAAGTGATATAATTTGTTTACCCAGATCTCTGATTATTTTCTAAATTACTAGAATCACCAGGTCCAAGGACAAAACAACCTATTATTTTCTTTGTGCTTATGTTTAAAAGTAACCACTTCATTGCTGAAATTTTAGAAATTAGTGAAGGAAAAACCATAAAATATTCTCAAAGTATCCCACTAGTAAGACATTAATATCAGTGTATCATTGATGGCCCTTGCACTTTATATTTTTGTATTATTTACAAGATTGAAGCATGTAGTATATAACATATTATAACTTTCTTTTCCCAATTAAGAAAATAACTTGGATTCTTTTCATGTCATTAAATCTTCCAAATTCAAAATCAAAAGATAATCATATTGTGTTATGAACCTGGAGAGGAACCTGATGTTAATTGCTGATGTGTAATAAGCACTGGTAAAATATCATATTGCTTCACTAACTGTTTGAGTGATTATCAGAAGGGTAAAAGCCTTGTAAGTAAATCAGTCTTAAACAATAAGGTGTTCTCCCTTTAGAAAGACATAGATACAATGACATTTTCCCTTAGAGAGTACAACAGATAGATCTCTAAGCTTCAAATAACACAAAGAGCAATATCTGCTGCTCAGAGCCAACCTGTTTAAAAGGTGTGCTCCAATATCTGCCAGAAAGCACTGTTGAAACCTGTGGAGGAGAGCATGTTACTCTGTGGCAGTGATTTCCACATGCATGTTAACACGCATGTTCCGGAATTTACGCGTTTTGAGTGCAGCTCCGTGTAATCCCGTGTGGACAAGTGTGGATCATGTCTGTGGAATGGGAGTTCTCTAATAGGAATTTGGCAAAGATGTATCTTAAAAAATTCTGGCTTGCTGAGACCCTGGTCCTGTCTGCCACCGGACCTGAATTTACATCCTAATGCCCTGCTAATGAGTAAAACTATGCCTGTTCTGCTTAATCCCATGAATAATCAATCCAATGTAAATATGTCCTAAGCCTCTAATAAAAACCCTGGCTAAGCGACCCACGAGGTCTTTTTCCCAAGATGGAGGTGGATGGAAAGACCCGTGGCTGCCAGATTCTCATCTCCAAGTATGTCTCTGGGTAAGATTGATTCACGCGATCAGGGCGGTCCCCCCACGGATTTTGCGGGTCGAAATCTGCGACATTACTCCACTTGACTTGTCCTAACCTCCCTCTCACCAGCACACTGCCCTCTTTCCTTGGCTTTCTATTCATAAAGCTCAATTAAGAATTAACAGAAGAACTAAGGAGTTTAGTCATCTTTCTAAATTCCAAGAAATTCCCTTTTTAAAATCTGTAAGTATAAACAGAAAAGGGAAAGTTAAAGTGTCTACTTTAGGGAAACAAAGCCATTACATTTCATCTTTGGTTGCCTGAGACAGGATGAAGTAACATTTATTCTATGTCATCATCCCTAGGAACATCTTACATAATCAACCAACACTTGGACTGATCCTTCTTTCAAACTGTAGGTATAATATAAAAGGACTTCTGACAAAACAATAGTAAATATAACAGTGGCTTTAGAACAATTAATGCCATAGTGTTACTAGCAAAAACACTATTAAGCACAGAACTATCATTATCATCAGCATACAAGCTTGCAAATTGATGTGTCAACCAAACAGGGTCCAGGGTTAGGGGGAAGAAGTTAGGCATGAAAAGGTTGTACAGTGAATGTTACCTCTGCATAGACTAGTAAGGTCAGCAAGGGCTTATTTTAGATGGGAAAAGGCCTGTGGTTCCCAAAACACCTGTAACTTAACCAGTTACATATGTTGTATAACACGACCTGAAAGTTGACACCACATACAGAAATACTAAACGCTACATGTGCTCCAGGGGTACAAGTTATTGTTGCTATGGGAGCTATAACTTTGGAATGGCAGTAAAAATTGGGTAAGAACCACCCAAAAAGCTTTGGATCATGTCTTTATGGAAACCCTATGCACTCATACACTGAACAAATCTTTATTGGGTGTCTACTATGTGTAAAACGTTGTTCTAAAAGCTGTGAGAAAATATGGCCTTGCCTCAAGTAGTTTGTATGTTTTCCTATAAGGAATGGGGAATTCCTTCTGTGGCCAATCAGCAGAAACTTCGCACAGTATTCTTCAAACACCATGCGGAGAAGTATGTAAAGTGGAAATACTATGAGAAACTATCCTTAAGTGCCTACTACTCCAACTCCAGCAACTGTCTCCTAAGGCTAACCCTCTGTTGCTCATCACTGGGCTTTTCACCACTGGCTCCTTAAATTTGCTGTGTTGGTGTACCCTTTCTTCCCTTGTCCTCTTCCAATTCACCCTTAAAACAACTAACACAATAACCACCTCCCCAAATATTTACTACTTAAATTTCCCTAGCATTCTCCTTGAATAAAAATATACTTCACAGAGCATGTTTGTGCTTTCTATACTTGTTCAGATTGCCTAATGGCTTGTTATGTAGCCCATGAAATCTCAATAACTATCAAAATATACCTATGTCTAAATATAACATGTTGGATGTTTTTAAACATGAAACATGTTGGATGTCATGTCAACTCCCTCTCTCATTGGGAGCTGGCTAAAACCCCACCTTCCTGCGTTGTTAACATTCATTCTAGTACACCTTAATCACTTAAAACAGTGCAAGCTAGGGTGTACCTAATAAAGAACTTAGGAGAACACTCCCTCCCCCACTCCTAACCTCAGGGAGTTTCTGGGTCTAGGCAATGTCACAGGTTACTTATTAACTGTGACATTTCTAGGCAGCAGAGCAATTGTAAGTGCATACATTGTTCACTGGATTGTTGGAAGGAGGAGGGCAGTTTGCTAGCAGGGATGGGAGGGAGAGAAGAGAAGGAAAAGATAAAAGACTTAATAGATAATTTTTCAAAAACAATCTGTTTCACTCACTTTTCCGCTGATATGCTTAGGACCAATCAGAGGTAGCCTAAGAACTGTGACACAATGCCCAGAGTATGGGGTCTCTCTCATCCAGATTTGGCTATTGACCTTGGTTAAATCATTTCACCTCTGAGTAAAACAATGTGCTTGGGTCAATTGGACTTGATGCTGTCTTTCCTCTAAAACATCTATAACCATATTGAAATTCATACTTCCATAGATAAGGGTTTTGTTTTCTGACCACGCAACCCTTCTTCATCCTGAGGGCCACTGACCATGAACCTCAAGCTCAGACTGCCCCTCTCTGTGTAAAAAGCCCCATCATGCAAAAAAAAAAAAAAACACCACTCATATAACATCACCCTTCTAGTCCTGCTCTCCCCTGTGCACTGCGTTTCCGAGTCAGGCAGCTACCTTGTTTCTGTGCCCAAACCTCCCTTGGCACCCTGGTCCCCGCAATTGCATCCTCCTTGCTGAATTATTCTTCCTTTCTTCCTCTGGGACCTGCAGAATTCACCTCCTTCTCCTTTTTCCCTCCCTCCCACCCCCTTTCCTTCTCTGAAACCTGTTAGGTGCCAGTCATTACATCACTATGACAGCCCACCTCTATTGCAGACTACCTCTCCTGTCCGACTCTCCCAATGTGTGTTTCCTTCTTCTAGGTTGTTGCTTCTTCACCAGACCTCATCCATGGAGCACTCCTGTAGCTTGTAATTACTATTCCTTTAGGAAGGAATCTTTATCCAAATCTTTATTTATATAGGAAAACTGAGAAAAATGAAAAGTTGACAAAAACAAAATAAATTGTTTCGCCTTTTTGTTAACCACAGATACTTTGAATTCTAGGTGAACAAAGAGTTTGTTAGGCCAAGAAGGAAAGTCACTTTTAGGAGAGGAAAGAAAATGAATGTTACCCAGGGCAGTAAAACAATACTAAGGAATAATTGGAGTAAAGATGTTCCCCCAGAGTGAGAGCCCAAGCCCATAGAACGTGTTGCCCTCTTGCCCATCCAGAGACCCAACGCTTTCAGAGCACCAAAGACTGCCTCTTCCATGGAATTCTATAGTGATGCATCAAACATGAAGTGTTTTAGAGATTACAAACTTTGACCCCTTTTAAAAAGAAAAAACTAAAGATTTCCTATATGGAAAAACCATTGATTCATATCTGTGTGCATGCACGTGTGGACATGTACATTCATGCGTGCACACATGTGCACACATGTATGTGAAATCCTGAAATTCAAGTATCAGTGTTGCTCAGTCTCACTTCAGATAGTAGATACTTTCCTTTAGGTTGCTTTTGGAATCATAAACCTGCAACCCCTGAAAAATCCCCACTTTGCTCTCAAACATTGTCCCTGACATCTCATGTTTTTCTTTCTAGATACCATTTCATGTTTTATAACACTACAGAATTCTACTTTGGAACTTGAAACTCATAACTGTTTTTGCATAACACTCATTAAAATAAATGAAACCACACAATCAACATTTCACTTTTTACTAATCTGGTCTAAAAGTCTTCTCTTTTTCCCTATGTCTATCTTCATTTTTCCTCAATCTGTTATGCAGAAGAGCAACATTTATTTCATTAAAATAACTATATATAATGTATATGTATATATATTCATTATTATGTTCAAAATTCAGCAAGAAAAATTTATATATCAAATATTCAGATTTACCAGTTGTGTAACTCACAAAACTATAAACCATAAAATAGTTTAACATAGCTTTGCTTATACTTTATATTGAGAAAATTTTATTCAAGAATCAACTAGAGTAGATCCTAAACTTATGGCATTGTTTTCCAAGTACAAAAATAATCTCTTCATTCATTATTTTTTTATTTGTACCTTTTTAATTGATAAGCATATATGCAGATGCCAATTACTCTGCTGTCTTTGGTATTAAGACTTTTAAAGTATAATTTGGATAATCAATTTCCAAGACCATAGAAAGATAAAAATTATCCACAGTGAATTGGTTTGTAGTGCATAAAACATTGCTAAAGTATCATTACACCCAAGGAAATATTTTAAAGAATATGTGGTTAAATGTTAAAACAGATTTCTTTTCACCACTAAACTGATATAAGAATATTTTAATGAAATCCCTGAAAACTATGATATCAGATTTATAAGATTTCTTTTAGTCATGCTTTTGGTCATGTCTTGCTTATTTGATCCGCATACAACTTAATATGTAGTGTTTGGAAACACAAGTTCCGTGCCCCCATTCTTCACTCTGCTGCATCTTTTAAATCCGTTAAATAGGACCTTACATTCCTCCTTCATGTATTAAGATTCAATATTATGATGTGCTAAAAATAAAAATCCACTGGATAATTTGGCAGTGGTTGCTTAAATTAAATGCAAGATGGAATATGAATAAGAAACTATGGCTAAGGAAGCCCCTTTCCTTTAAGACATCAATATAAAAAAGCAAATAACAATTTTCAAGGCTAACCTACTTACATATTCTGAAATAAAACTAGGAGTAGAATACACACAAAAAAGTTCTCAGACAAATAATGTTGAGAAGGAATTAACTGGAGCAAGGGCAACTTGAAATTGTAATACCATGTGAGAATATTCTACCAAGATATATATTAGAAGAACGATGTGCTAGGATATACCTCTAGAAAGACCTAAATAGTATTTTGGAAAGTAGAGAGCAAGGAGAGAGCATAAGATGGTGAACATACAGAGAAAAAAGTCTTTACGGAAACTCTTTTAACTCTGTAAGTATTCTAGATGGTTATTGGCCATTTTCACAGAAAGAAAAATGGATGGATGGATAGATGGGAGGGAGGAAGAGAAAAAGAGAGGGAGGGAGGAAAGGAAGGATGGAGGGAGAGAGGAAAGGAGGGGGTAAGTAGGGAGGGAAAAAGAGCAAGCATGAATATAGAGGTAGGAAAGAAAAGGGAATGAAGGGAAAAAGCATTTCTGCACCAGTGGAATCTAAGAATACAAAGAGCCCAGGACCTGATTTTATTCAAGCCCCTTTGTTTGGACTCTCAGTCTGACAATAGCTCCAATAAGACACCAATATTACCCATTTCATGAAAAACAGGACAAAAGAAATTTCCCAGAAAATGGATAGAGGGGGAAGTTCTGTTTTCCTGTGTGTGAATGGACTTCTTACCTACAAGAGAAGAAATTCTGTATCATAATGATGAGTGACAAGACTGATATCCATGGTCCTCCACATGCATACAGGAGTTTGACATTTTTTCCTCTTTGCCCCACTTCCACAAGAGGCAGAATCCATGGTAAATGGGTCTCTTCATCAGACTCAAACTTTCCTTTGGTAGGATATTCCAAGACCAAAATGTAGGCACATGAGAAATTAATAGGCCCATCTGGCTATAGATGTAAAGCCACATTTTCAACAAGCTCTGTAAGTAATAAAGTGAACATAAACTCAGGAATTAAAGAAAGGATGTCATTGATTGCCCCTTGAAACCACAATCAGAATAAAATGAATGAGTACATAAGGCACCTCTTTATTTTTTATTAATTTATAATCATATTTTTCCTAAAATTATACAATGGCTGGTGGATCAGAAATATACTCTCCCATTCACTTGTTCATAAACATAACTTGACCCCCTATGTTATGACATAGTATCAACTTCATGTGTTGACTTTAATCAAATAACAAGGAGGCAGAATGATCCCTCACCTTCAATGGTTCCTTTACAACTCTATTTCTATAAAGTTTGGTCCAACTGAAAAGAAAGAAAACTGTCAAGAAATATTGAAGGAAGATGGGTGTTAACAGATGAGAAAATCTTCAATATTTTGTATTACTTCATTGTTTCTCAATTACAGTTGTCTGCATCCTTTCACCTCACCTCTCCCCACCCCCAACAACCTCCCTCCCTCCCCTGCCTCCATCCTCCCCCTTGGTTCTGTCCATGTGTCCTCCACAGTGGTTCCTGAAAACCCTTATCCCAATTGTCCCCTCGTCCCTCCCCTCTGGCTATTGTTAGATTGTTCTTAATTTCAATATCTTTGGTTATGATTTGTTTGCTTTTTTCTTTTGTTGGTTATATTCCAGTTAAAGGTGAGATCATATGGTATTTGTCCCTCACCGCCCGATTTATTTCACTTAGCATAATGCTCTCCAGTTCCATCCATGCTGTTGCAAAGGGTATAAGCTCCTTCCTTCTCTCTGCTGCGTAGAATTCCATTGTGTAAATGTACCATAGTTTCTTGATCCACTCATTTGTAGATGGGCACTGAGGTTGTTTCCAGCACTTGGGTATTGTGAATTGTGCTGCTATGAACATTGGAGTGCATAGGTTCCTTTGAATTGGTGTTTCAGGACTCTTAGGGTATAATCCCAGTAGTGGAATTGCTGGGTCAAAAGGCAGTTCCATTTTTAGTTTTCTGAGGAAATTCCATACTGTTTTCCACAATGGCTGCACCAGTCTGCATTCCCACCAACAGTGCAGTAGGGTTCCCTTTTCTCCACACACCCTCCAACAGTTATCTGTTGCTTTGTTGATGATGGCCATTCTGACTGGTGTGAGGTGGTATCTCATTGTGGTTTTAATTTGCATCTCTCTGATGGCTAGTGATGTTGAACATCTTTTCATATGTCTCTGGGCCCTCTGTATGTCCTCTTTCGAGAAGTGTCTGTTCATGTCTTTTGCCCATTTTTTAATTGGGTTTTTTTGTCTTCCTGGAGTGGAGTCGTAGGAGTTCTTCATATATTTTGGAGATCAAACCCTTGTCCGAGGTATCATTGGCAAATATGTTTTCCCATACAGTTGGTTCTCTTATTATTTTAATACTGTTTTCTTTAGCCCTGCAGAAGCCCTTTATTTTGGTGAGGTCCCATTTGTTTATTCTTTCTTTTATGTCCCTTGCTCTAGGGGACATATCATTGAAGATGTTGCTGCATGGAATATCTGAGATTTTCCTACTGATGTTTTCCTCTAGGACTTTTATGGCGCCGCGACTTATATTTAAGTCTTTTATCCACCTTGAATTTATTTTTGTGTATAGTGTAAGTTGGTGCTCAAGTTTCATTTTTTTTGCATGTAGCCATCCAGCTTTCCCAACACCATTTGTTAAAGAAGCTATTTTCATTCCATTTTATGCTTCTGCCCCCTTCGTCAAAGATTAATTGCCTGTAGAGACTTGGGTTTATTTCTGGGCTCTCAATTCTGTTCCATTGGTCTATTTGTCTGATTTTATGCCAATACCAGGCTGTTCTTATTACACTTTCCTTGTAATACAGTTTGATATCAGGAACTGTGATCCCTCCTGTTTTGCTCTTCTTTCTCAAAATTGCAGCTGATATTCGGGTTCCTTTATGGTTCCATATAAATTTTTGAAGTGTTTGTTCCATATCTGTGAAATATGCCATTGGTACTTTGATAGGGATTGCATTGAATCTATATATTGCTCTGGGGAGTATGGACATTTTAATGATGTTGATTCTTCCAATCCATGAGCATGGTATATGTTTCCATTAGTTTCTGTCTTCCATGATTTCTTTTTCAGTGTTGTGTAGTTTTCTGAGTACAGGTCTTTTACCTCCTTAGTTAGGTTTATTCCTAGGTATTTTATTTTTCTTGTTGCTATATCAAATGAGATTTTTTTCCTGATTTCTGCTTTTGCTGTTTCACTGTTGGTATACAAAAATGCCTTTGATTTCTGGATATTGACTTTGTATCCCACTGCTTTGCCAAATTCAATTATCAGGTCGAGGAGTTTTTTGGCAGAGTCTATAGGATTTTCTATGTACACTATCATGTCATCTGCAAACAGCGACAGTTTTGTTTCCTCCTTTCCAATTTGGATGCCTTTTATTTCCTTTTCTTGTCTGATTGATGTGGCTAAAACTTCCAGCACTATGTTGAATAGAAGTGGTGATAGTGGACAACCTTGTCTTGTTCCTGATCTTAGTGAGAAAGATTTTAGTTTTTGCCCATAGAGTATGATTTTGCCTGGAGGTCTCTCATATATGGCCTTTATTATGTTGAGGAATGCTCCCTCTATTCTCACTTTGCTGAGTGTTTTTATCATAAATGGGTGCTATACCTTACCGAATGCTTTTTCTGCATCTGTTAATATGATCATGTCATTTTTGTCTTTGCTTTTGTTTATGCGATGTATTACGTTTATTGTTTTGTGAATCTTGTACCATCCTTGCATCCCTGGGATGCATCCCACTTGGTCATAGTGTATGATCTTTTTAATGCATTGCTGGCTGCGGTTTGCTAATATTTTGTTGAGGATTTTAGCATCTATGTTCACCAGGATATTGGTCTGAAGTTTTCTTTCTTTGTTGTGTCTTTTTCTGGTTTTGGGATTAGGATGATGCTGGCTTCATAAAAAGAGTTTGGGAGTCTTCCATCATTTTGGATTTTTAGGAATAGTCTGTGAAGGACAGGGGTTAGTTCTTCCTTACATGGTTTGTAGAATTCTCCTGTGAAACTATCTGGTCCAGGGCTTTTGTGTGTCGTGAGTTTCTTGGTTACTGCTTAAATTTTGTCTGCTGCTATTGGTCATTTCAGGCTTTCTGCTTCTTCTTTATTGAGTTTTGGAAGATTATATTTTCCTAAAACTTTGTCCATTTCACCTAGGTTTTCATATTTCTTTGCATAAAGATCTTCATAGTAGTGTCTTACAATCCTTTGTATATCTGTGGCATCAGTTGTAATATTTCCTCTTTCATTTCTAGTTGAGTTTATTTGGGACCTCTCTCTTTTTTTCTTGATGAGCCGACTTAAAGGCTTGTCAATTTTGTTTATCTTTTCAAAGAACCAGGTCTTAGATTCATTGATCCTTAGAATTCTTCTTTTAGTCTCTATGTCATTTAATTCTGCTCTGATCTTGGTTATTTCCTTCCTCCTACTTGTTCTGGGTTGTCTTTGTTGTTGTTCCTCGAGTTCTTGTAGGCGTAGGGTTAGGTTGTTTGAAATGTTTCTATTTGTTTTAGGTAGGTCTGTATCGCTATGAACTTCCCTCTCAGGACTGCCTTTGCTGTGTCCCAAAAGTTTTGTACAGTTTTGAGTTCATTTTCATTAGTTTCCAGAAACTTTTTTGATTTCTTCCCTAATCTCCTTATTGACCCACTTAATGTTTAATAGCATGCTATTCAATCTCCATGATTTTGAGTGCTTTGGGGTTTTTTCTTTGGGTTTGTTTCTAATTTCAATCCCTTGCGGTCAGAGAAAATACTTGAAATAATTTCAATTTTCTTGAATTTGTTCAGGCTTGCTTTGTGCCCTATCATATGATCTATCTTTGAAGATATTTCATGTGCATAGGAAAAGTGTATTTTGCTTCTTTGGGATGAAAAGTTCTATATATAGCTGTTAAGTCCATTTGATCTAGGGCATTTTTCAATGCCACAATATTCTAGTTGATATTTGTTAGAAGATCTGTCCATTTTTGACACTAGGGTGTTGATGTCCCCTACTATAATTGTGTTGCTATCAATATCTTTCTTGAAGTCCTCCAAGATTTTCTTTATGTATTTGGGTGCTCCTATGTTGGGTGCATATATATTTACAATGTTTATGTCTTCTTGGTGGATTCTTCCCTTGAGTATTATGACATGTCCTTCTGGGTCTCTCTTTATGGCCCATTTTTTGAAGTCTATTTTGTCTGATATGAGTATTGCTACCCCGGCTATTTTTCCTGTCCATTTGCTTGGAAAATTTGTTTCCAGCCCTTCACTTTCAGTCTGTGTAAGTCTTTTTCCTGAGGTGGGTTCCTTGTAGGCAGCATATGTGTGGGTCATGCTTTCTTAACCATTCAACTATTCTATGTCTTTTGATTGGAGCATTTAATCCACTTACATTTAAGGTTATTATTGATAGGTACTTATTCATTGCCATTTTTTGTACCTGTGTTCCTCTCTCTCTGTTTTCCTTCCTTTCCTTAAAGCAGTCCCTTTAGCATCTCTTGCAGAGCTGGTTTGGTGGAGGTGTATTCTTTTAGACTTCTTTTGTCTGGGAAGCTCCTTATTTGCCTTCTATTTTGATTGAGAGCCTAGCTGGGAACAAAAGCCTTGGTTGCAGGCCTCTGGTTCTCATTACTTGGAATATTTCTTGCCATTCTCTTCTGGCTTGGAGCATTTCCATTGAGGAGTCAGCTGCTAACCTTATCGGGGCTCCCTTGTCTGTTACATCCTGTTTCTGCCTCGCTGCCTTTAAGATTCTCTCTTTGTCTTGGAATTTTTCCATTTTAATGATGATGTGTCTTGAAGTGGGCCTCTTTGGGTTCCTCTTGACTTGGACTCTCTGTGTTTCCTGGATTTATGTGACTTTTTCTCTCATCAGATTAGAGAAGTTTTCCAACATTACTTTTTCAAACAGGTTTTCTATTCCTTGCTCTTCTTCTTCTCCTTCTGGTATCATCCCTATTCTATGGATATTATTACATTTCATGTTGTCCTGCATTTCCCTTAATCTATCTTCATTTTTTCTGAGCCTCTTTTCCTTTTATTGCTCTTTTTGGGTGTTTTTTTTCTACCTTGTCCTCCAGCTCACTGGTCCGATCCTCTGCTTCATCAAGCCTGCTTTTGATTCCTTCTACTGTGTTCTTCAGTTCAGATATTGTATTCTTCATTTCCTCCTGGCCCTTGTTGATAGTTTCTATTTCCTTTTTCATGTTGATATAGTTTGCAGTGAGTTCATTGTAGTTTCCCTGTAACTTCTGGTAATTCTCTGTGAGCTCATTGAGCTTCCTGATAAGCAATGCTTTGAACTCAATATCTGATAGTTGACTTGGCTCTGTTTCATTTATCATTCTTTCTGGGGCTTCCTTCTTTCCTTTCTTTTGGGGATTGTTTCTCTGTCTTCCCATTGTTTGTGAGACTCTTCTTGCTAGCCTCTGATTCTTAAATTGATCTGTTCTGACTGCCTGGTTTTATTGTATGAGCTTCTATGGTAGAATACCTGCGAGATTCAGTTGTGTAGTCTCTTTAATGTCCTTAGCTCACTGGTCTTGGGGTCTCGTTTATATTGGCTCTCTGTAAGTCTTTGGTTTTTGGTTGTTATTGGGTCTTTTCTTCGTTGGTCTTTTCCTCCTGCTAGTTTACTCAGGGTCACTCTATCACCACACCTTGTATTGTGTTGTGCAGGTGTGGACAGTTCGTGCTGAAGCTGATTCTTCTGTGTGAACAAGGTTTTGAGGCTTCTCTCTCACTCTTACTAAATAGTTTGTTGTGGGTAATTTCTCCATCAATTGGTGTATTATCCATTCAGTCCTGGATTGAGTTTACTGTAGGTTCCACTTCCTCCTTCACCTTCTTCCACTTTTTTCTGTTGGTGGTTCTTTTGTTGGTGGATTTCCTCTTCCAGCAGGTGTACTGGTGTTCGCCACTCCCACCTTGCAAGTTTTCTGGAGTAGCAAAGTTAAATTTGTATCACTGTCTCTGTTTTTTGGGCTGACCACTGTCCAGGTCTGACTCTGGTCTTTTCACAGCTCCAGGTTTTAATGTCTCACCTGTAGGTAAAGAAGGGGGTCAGGGAAAGCAGTGAAGGAAGGGAGAAAGGATAATATAAGGAAAGGAAGGAAGGAAGGAGGAATAAAAGAAAGAAGGAAAGAAAGGAAGAATGGATTAAAAGAAAAAATATTTTTCTATTTTTTATAAATTAAAACAAAACAAAAAAAAGTAAAAAATAAGAAATAAAAGGAGGAGGGGACTAAGAATACTAAAGGAAAGGGAGGAAGAAGGAATTAAAAAAATAAAGAAGGACAGGAATGAAGAAGGGTGAAAAAAAAAAACTATAAATCCTTCTGCTTTCTGGTTTTAAATGTGTCCGGCCAGGCCTGTTCTTTTGGTCTTCCTGGCTGCGTCAGGCTGGGAAGATATTAGTTTTGCTTTTCTCCCTCCTGAGATGCACCCTTCACTGTTTTCCGGCCTCCAGCCCAATTCCTAGGTGTACTTCTGGGTCCAGACTGGGTCTGTCGTTGTGACATTTTTGAGGTTCACCAATTAGGGGCAACTCTCCCACCGCCTACTTTTTCTTTGCTGGTCTAGATGCTAGGAACTCTCAGTGCCCATTCTGGGTAGTTTGGCCCCCACACTGAGTCAAGAGGTTGTGAAGACTGCCACTCCCTTCAATGGGGCACTTCTGCCTTTTTCCTACAGAGCCAGTTGGCCCTGCGGGGCTCCATGTGCAGGGGCTGGGCGGCAAGTGCTTTGTCCCCAGCTGTCGGTGTGAGCTCCATGTACCTGTGTTCACTTTCCCCTTTGTCCCTGGATTGAGGGCCGGCCAGCCGCTCCTGGGGGGCCCAGTTAGGCACTGTCCCTCGTATTTTTGAAGTGGGCATGAGTGGGCCGCAGATCACCGGGTGTGCACAGTCCCTAATTCACCTTGATTGGCTTCGCAAGCCACTACTGGCCCCGGGGCTGCTGGTTGCAAACTGCTCCCGGTTCTTCCAGAGTTTGCAGGGACAGGCCACGGGTCACCGGGTTCGTACAGTCTCCAATTCCCCTTGATGGGAGTGCAAGCCGCCACGGGCCTAGGACTGCTGTTTGTGCAGTCATCCTGGTGCTTCTGGAGAGTGGCCAGGCAGGCTGCCATGGGCCTCTGATCCCCAGGCGTGCACTGACCCCGTGCCCGTTGGGGGCAGGACCTCTCCAAACAGCCGCAGAGTGCCTATTTTTTCCTATTTTTCTTTTTGAGAAATTATTCCTATTTATGCCTGCCTCTCACACATCCCTACCTGGCTCTCTCCCAAGAATCTTGCAGCAGACCCAGCAACTGCTGGGTCTGGGGCTGCAGCCTGCCCTGCTCCCCACACTGGTCCCAGGGACCTTTTCATTCCAAAGCACTCTCCTTACTGTCTGATCATTCAATTTCCCCTATAATCTTGGTCACCAATCTTCATATATGCTGGAATACCGTTGGGTGTTCGCTCTGTTCTTCAGAAAATCAGCTAGGTATTTCACTAGTGGGCAGGAGGAAGTGGACTCCACTCCCCTCTATCTCACCGCCATCTTCCTAAGCCCCTCTTCAAAGATTTTAATGCACAAAACCTTTGACTAATATCTTTGTCTACTTTTTTAAATTCTAGCATGCACCTCACTAGTATTGCATCTCAACAACTCCCCACCCTGCTGGGCTGTTGCAGGAGTTGTAGAGATTCAGCTCATCTGTCTGAACAATCAGCATGTCTTCTCCTTTTGTTCAGAGTGATTTCTAAGAGAAGGCATGTAAATGTGGAAGAGGTAGTGGGCCAAGATGTAAGATATACTACAGTGGATTATAAGCCCCAGGCAAAAAACAGTCTTTACCAAGCATTATGTTCACTTCTGCTGTTCCAAAGCAATTAGTACTTTGTTTAAGATCGTGGTGATTCATTTTTACCAAATCATCATATTGTTTCTTAACCATATATCCGTATGTTCAAACAGAACTGAATAACATGTAAACGTTAATGGAGATATTTAAGAGCAAACACTACTTGGTCCTGTATCCAATACCACAGAAATTAAATGAAATAATTTCAAACTATTGAGTAGAGAAGAGATTTATCTTTTTCAGCCCGCTAGAGCCTCCAGGGCCAGAAATGTTGAAAATGCTACTTGGCAGGGAGAAATGTAGTTGAAAACAGTTAAACAAACTAACAGATATCATATATTTATTACAATTTTTTTAACAAAATGGAATTGAAATAGAATAAAACCCACAATATTATTTAAAAAGTTGTCCAAAATTGAGTTAAGAACATATCCTTAGCAGAATCAATGATTTCCCATAACCATAATACTTAACTACACAATCTAATGAGTTCATAAAAATTAGTTTAAGGATGCCAATGCACATTTGGCTACAATTTAGTTGTGTTTTTACAAAGAATGAAACAACATGGTACTGGCATAAAAACAGACACAAAGATCAATGGAACAGAATAGAGAGCCTCATAATAAACCCACGCCTTTATAGTCAATTAATATTTGACATGGGAAGAAAGCACATACAATGGGCTAAAGATAGTTTATTCAATAAATGGTGTTGGGAAAATCAGATTAATATGTGCAGAAAAAGGAAACTAGACAACTTTCTTACGCCACACACAAGATTAAATTCAAAATGGCTTAAAGAGTTAAATATTAGACCTGAACCATAAAAATCCTAGAAGAAAACATAAGCAGTAAAATCTCAGACATTGCTTGTAGTAATATTTTATCTGCTATCTCTCCCCAGGCAAGAAAAAAAATAAACAAATGGAAGTACATTAAACTGAAAAGTTCTTGCACAGCAAAGGAGACCATCAACAAAATAGAAAGACAACTCACTGAATGGAAAAACACCAATACATCTGATAAGGGGTTAATATCCAAAATGTATAAAAAACTTACAACCAAAGAAACAACCCAATTAAAAAATGGGCAAAGGACCTGAATAGACACTTCTCCAAAGAAGATATATAGATGGCCAATGGACATATGAAAAGATGCTCAATGTCACTAATTATCAGAGAAATGCAAACTAAAACCACAATGATATATTACCTCACACATGACAGAATGGCTATCATCAATAAATCAATAAACAAGTGCTGGCGAGGATGAGGAGAAAAGAGAACCCTTTTGCACTGTTGGTGGGAATGCAGATTGGTGCAGCCACTGTGGAAGACAGTATGGAATCTCCTCAAAAAATTAAAAATGGACCTACCTTTTGACTCAGCAATATCACTTATAAGAATATATCTGAAGGAACCCAACACACTAATTGAAAAGCACATGAGCACCCCTATGTTCACTGCAGAATTACTTACAATCACCAAGATATGGAAGCAGCCCAAGTGCCCACCAGTAGGTTAGTTGATAAAACTATGGGACATTGACATAATGGAATACTACTCAGCTGCATAAAAGAAGAAAATTTTACCCTTTGCGACAACATGAACAGACCTAAAGAACATTAACCCAGTCAGAGAAAGACAAATACCATATGATTTCACTCATATGTGGAATCTATGAACAAACTGAGATAATAAGTAAAACAGAGACAGGTTCATAGATAGAGAGCAGGAATACAGCTATTGGGGGGAGCTAAGGGGATGGAGGGATTGAGCAAAAAGGAAAAGAGACTCGTGGATATGGACAGCAGTGTGCTGATTGCAAGGGAGAGGGGGTATAAGGAGGTTAAATGGTAATGGAAAAAATACAATTAAAAAAGAATAAGGAGAGAAAACAAGCTCATCTTGCAAATTGAATGCCTGAATTCAAATTCAGGCAAGAATGTTAATCAGATAGACAGATAGATGATACATAGATAGATAGATAATAGATAGACAAATATAATAGAATGTTAATCAGTTAAAGGATGAAAAACAAAAAAGTGAGACTATTAATCTCAAATACTGAGGACTATTAAAATATAAACTTGTTTAATATATTATATAAATTATAATATAAAATATCTATTATAAAATATAAATATTTATTATATATAATAAAGTATATTTCTTTTTAAAACTTCCTTGAAATTTTCTACAGAAATTGTATTCCTCACATGTTAGAATAGTGTCTACTGGCCACTGTGCTTAAGGTCTGTTGGGTCTGAGGTATGTCTCATGGACTACTAGAAAATCAAGGCCAGTGTGACTCCTTAGTTGATAAGGAGCAACTATTTACACAAGTATAGCACAGAGCACCAACTTGCTGTTCCATCCTTCCACAGACCAAACCACTGTGTAGAGCCCAATAATGACAGGTAATGATGGCAACAATAAAATTGGTAACATCTAAAAAAAAATCTGTCTTAATCAAGAGATGGTATAAGGATTATACTTTCCAAAGATAATAGCTGAGGCCATGTTTCAATTCCATGATTTTGTGTACAATTAAGGATTTACACCCTGGTCTCCAACATCCTTATGTCAAATTCCAGTTTTGCCACTTATTATCTACATCATCTTGTGCCACTTCCTTAAACACCTAATTAGCAAAATGTACACAGTAACTGTAATTAAGAGAGGAAAGATAGAGGAGGAGTAAATGGAAACCACACAAACCTCCTCCCAGGAACAATCTGGAATTACAACTAAATTGTGGAGAAATCGCCCTGAACAAACAATTGAGCAATAGTGAGAGAAGCCTTATAACCTCAGACAGACAGAACCACCTTCAACACAACCTGATTGGTAAGGAGTATGGTGGAGACTCGGGAAGGCTGGCTGGGAGCCCACAGGTGGCAGTACCAGAGGGACAATTAAGTGGCCACTTGGATCCCCTGAGAAATATGTGGTCTAAACACTAACCTGGGATCCCCAACTTAGAGCACCAGAGCCCAAAAAGTACACAGCTAACAACCAGTGTTGAGAAGCAGCAGGATTGCTCTCTGCCAGACACAGATGGCTAGAGACACAAAGAGCTGTTTATAAAGCCAACACACAAATTTGCATTTGAAGCCACTTATTCAGGGCTCCATCAAAGGTGGGGGCAGAGTGGGCTAGAGATGCCTAAAAAGAGATTAGGAATGGAAGCTTTGGGGACAGAACTGAGAGAGTAGCTGGGACCTGATTCTGAGGCATCACCCACACGGCAGCAGCCATCATGCTCAGGCAGACCACTCCCCTTTGGGCAGCAGCAGCTTGAGGGGAAACAACAGCCCCACCACCGTGAGAGACTCTGCCCAGGCTCTGTGGTGCTTAAGCCTGACTGCTGAATGCAGAGTGACTAGATTAAAAACTGAGGAGACGGCCACAGACAGTAGATCCCTGGCAAGGAGTGGGGGGCAGAGTGGACTAGAAGTGCTTGAGGAGAGACTGAGGACAGAGGCTTTGGGGAGAGAAGTGAGCTAGATGAGAAACAAAGTCCCAACCCCAGGAGGAATTCTGCACCACCCTATGGGGCTTAAGCCTAACTGCTGAGTGCAGAGTGACTAGATTAACAACGGAGGAGACAGCCACAGACAGTAGATCCCTGTCAGTCTCAGAGCAGGCTGCCTAAGGACAGATAGGATCAACATCTGACATTACCAGAGGCAGTCCAGAAAAGAAAAACAGTGGTAATAATAGAGACTACCAAGATGAAATCCACTGTGGTCTTCTCCATGATCAGGGATATTTTCTTTCCTGCATAGTTTTTTAACATTCATTTCTTGTCCCTCAAGTTTGTGCATATTAAGTTACTAGATTTCATATGATAGTTTACTTCTCTCCTTTCTAATAAGTCTTAATATCTTTACACCCTTATTAATACTGGTTCATTTGCTATTGATAGTGGGATTACAGAGGGAGGGATATTTTTGCATACGTGGGCTTGTTCCCTGGGCTTTGTGGCTTTGGTCTGGCAGAACCTGCACAACACCATACCTTGCACATGGAGAGCAGTGTATCTCTCAGTCAACCAGCTGGAGGGAAGAACACACCAAAGAATGATCCAACAACAATCAAAACCCAAATACATCCAGAAAGCCAACATAAAGATAAAGGGCATCCCAAGAGCATCAAGTTCAGGAGATTGCACCACTGAATCTCACAGGTCTCCTACTACAGAAGTTCACACCACAAACTGAGGGAGTCAAAACAGATCCATTTAAGAAGCAGAGGCAAACAAGAAGAGTCTCACAAATAATGGGAAGACAAAGAAACAATCCCCAAATTAAAGGAAAGGAAAAATCCTCAGAAAGAAAGCTAAATGAAATAGAGGCAAGTCAACTATCAGATATTGAGTTCAAAGCATTGCTTATCAGGAAGCTCAATGAGCTCACAGATAATTACCAGAAACTACAGGGAAACTACAATGAACTCACTGAAAACTATATAAACATGAAAAAGGAAACAGAAACTATCATAGACGGCCAAAAGGAAATGAAGAATACAATTTCTGAATTGAAAAACACAGTAGAAGGAATCAAAAGCAGGCTCAATGAAGCAGAGGATCGGATCATTGATCTGGATGACAAGGCAGAAAAAAAACACCCAGAAAGAGCAATAAAAGGAAAAGAGGCTCAGAAAGAATGAAGAGAGATTAAGGGAAATGCAGGACAACATGAAATGTAATAATATCCATATAATAGGAGTACCAGAAGGAGAAGAGGAGCAAGGGATAAAAAGCCTGTTTGAAAAAGTAATGGTGGAAAACTTCCACAATTTGATGAGAGAAAAACTCACACAAATACAGGAAGCAGAGAGAGTCCAAGTCAAGAGGAACCCAAAGAGGCCCACTTCGAGACATATCATAATTAAAATGGCAAAATTCTAAGACAAAGAGAGAACCTGAAAAGCAGCAAGGGAGAAACAGGAAGAAACATACACGGGAGCCTGAATAAGACCAGCAGCTGACTTGTTAATGGAAACACTACAAGCCAGAAGGGAATGGCAAGGAATATTCCAACTAATGAAAAACAAAGGCCTACAACAAGACTACTCTACCCAGCAAGGCTCTCAATTAAAATGGAATGCCAAATAAATAGTTTCCTAGACAAAAGAAGGCCGAAAGAATACACCTCCACCAAGCCAGTACTGCAAGAGATGCTAAAGGGACTGCTTTAAGAAAAAGAAGAAAAAGAGTGAAAGAGAAAGGAACATGGGTATGAAGGGAGTAAAATGTCAATGCATAAGCACCTATCATTAATAACCTTAAATATAAATGGATTGAATGCTCCAATGAAAAGACATAGAATAGCTGAATGGATCAGAAATCATGACCCACACATATGGTGCCTAAAAGAGAGCCACCATAGAACAAAACACCTACACAGATTGAAAGTGAAGGATTAGAAATTTTTTTTTCCAAGCAAATGGACAGGAAAAGAAAGCCAGGTTAGCAATACTTATAGCAGACAAAATAGACTTCAAAAAAAGGCCATAAAAGGAGACACAGAAAGACACTTCATAATACTCAAGGAAAGAATCCATCATGAAGACTTGAACATTACAAACATAAATGCACATGACATAGGAGTACCGACTTATATAAGGAAAATCTTGGAGGACTTCAAGAAAGATACTGATAGCAACACAATTATAGTAGGGGATTTTAACACACCACTGTCAAAAACGGATAGATCTTCTAACAAATATCAACTAGGATATTGTGGCATTGAACAATGCCCCAGATCAAATAGACTTAACAGATATATATAGAACTTTTCATCCCAAAGAAGCAAAATATGCTTTTCCTATGCACATGAAATATTTTCAAAGATAGGTCACATGATAGGACACAAAACAAGTCACACAAATTCAAGAAAATTGAAATCATATCAAGCATTTTCTCAAACCACAAGGGACTGAAACTAGAAACCAACCTCAAGGAAATTGCTCAAAAACACACAAATTCATGGAGATTGAATAGCACGTTATTAAACAATGAATGGGTCAAGAATGAGATTAAGGAAGAAATCAAAATGTTCCTGGAAACAAATGAAAATGAACGAACAACAATCCAAAACTTATGGGACACAACAAAGGCAGTCCTGAGAGGGAAGTTCATAGTGATACAGGCCTACCTAAAACAAATAGAAACATTTCAAACAAACAACTTAACCCTATGCCTACAGGAACTCAAGGAACAACGAGAAAGACAGCCCAGAGCAAATAGAAGAAAGGAAATAACCAAGATCAGAGCAGAATTTAATGACACAGAGACTCAAAGCACAATTCTAAGGATCAATGAATCCAGGAGCTGGTTCTTTGAAAAGATAAACAAAATCGACAAGCCTTGAAGCAGGGTCATCAAGAAAAAAAGAGAGAGGACCCAAATAACCACAATCATAAATGAAAGAGAGATTACAACTGACACCACTGAAATACCAACGACTGTAAGAAACTACTAGGAAGAACTATATGCTAAGAAATTTGAAAACCTGGGTGAAAAGGATAAATTTCTAGAAAAATATAATCTTCCAAAACTCAGTGAAGAAGAAACAGAAACCCTGAACAGACTGATAATAGCTGGCAAAATTGAAGCAGTAGTCAAAATACTCCTGTCACACAAAAGCCCTGGCCCAGATGGTTTTGCAGGAGAATTTTAGAAAACGTTTAAGGAAAAGCTAACCCCTATCCTTCACAGACTCCAAAAAATCCAAGAAGATGGAAGACTTCCAAACCTTTTTTATGAAGCCAGCATCATTCTATTCCCAAAACCAGATAAAGAAAGAAAACTACAGGTCAATATTGCTGATGAACATAGACACTAAAATCCTCAACAAAATTTTGGCAAACCACATCCAGCAATATGTTGAAAAGATCATACACCATGATCAAGTGGGTTTCATCCCAGGGATGCAAGGATGGTACAATATTCGCAAATCAATAAACGTAATACATCACATAAACCAAAGCAAAGACAAAAATGACACGATCATATCAATAGATGCAGAAAAAGCATTTGATTAGGTACAGCACCCATTTGTGATAAAAACACTCAGCAAAGTGGGGAGTAGAGGGAGCATTCCTCAACATAATGAAGGCCATATATGAGAAACTTACAGTCAACATCATACTCAATGGGCAAAAACTGAAAGCTTTCCCACTAAGATCAGGAACAAGACAAGAATGTCCACTTTCTATTCAACATTTCTATTCAACATAGTATTGAAAGTTCTAGCCAAAGCAATCATACAAGAAAAGGAAATAAATGGCATCAAAATTGGAAAGAAGGAAGCGAAACTGTCATTGTTTGCAGATGACATGATAGTGTACATAAAAAACCGTATAGACTCCACCAAAAAACTTCTCAACCTAATAAATGAATTTGGCAAAATGGTGGGATACAAAATCAACATTCAGAAATCAAAGGCATTTTTGTACACCCACAATGAAATATCAAAAACAGAGATCAGGAAAAATCCCATTAGATATAGCAGCAAGAAAAATAAAGCACCTAGGAATAAACCTAACCAAGGAGGTAAAAGACCTGTACACATAAAACTATACAACACTGGGGAAAGAAATTAAGGAAGACACAAACAAATGGAAACATACCGTGTTCATGGATTGGAAGAATTAACATCATCAAAATGTTCACACTACCCAAAGCAATTTATAGATTCAATGCAATCCCTATTAAAATACCAATGACATATTTTACAGATATAGAACAAACACTTCAAAAATTTATATGGAACCATAAATGACCAGAATAGCCACAGCAATTTTTAGGAAGAAGAACAAAGTTGCAGGGATCACAATACCTGACATCAAACTATATTACAAGGCCACAGTAATCAAAACAGTCTGGTACTGGCATGAGAACAGACACATAGACCAATATAACAGAATAGAGAGCCCAGAAATAAACCCAAGTCACTATGGTCAATTAATATTCAACAAAGGGGGCAGAAGCATAAAATGGAGTAACAATAGCCTGTTCAACAAATGGTGTTAGGAGAGCTAGGCAGCTACATGCAAAAAAAAAAATGAAACTAGACCACTAACTTGCACCATATACAAAAATAAAGTCAAGATGGATAAAAGACTTAAATATAAGTAGTAACACCATAAAAGTCCTAGAGAAGAACATAGGGAGGAAAATCTCAGATATTCCACACAGCAATATTTTCACCAATATATCCTACAGCAAGGGACATAAAGGAAAGAATAAACAAATGGACCTTCATCAAAATAAAAAAGCTTCTGCACAACTAAAGCAAACATCAGCAAAATGAAAAGGGAACCAACCATATGGGCAAATATATTTGTAAATGATACCTCAGACAAGGGTTTGAGATATATATCTCCAAAATACATAAAGAACTCACATGACTCCACTCCTGGAAGACAAACAACCCAATTAAAAAATGGGTAAAGGACCTGAACAGACACTTTCCAAGGAGGACATACAGAGGGCCCAGAGACATGTAAAAGGATGCTCAGTGTCACTACCCATCAGAGAGATGCAAATTAAAACCACAATGAGATATCACCTCACACCTGTCAGAAGGGCCATCATAAACAAATCAACAAACAAGTGTTGGTGAGGTTGAGGAGGAAAGGGAACCCTAGTGCACTGTTTTTGGGAATGCAGACTGATGCAGCCACTGTGGAAACAGTATGTAATTTCCCCAGAAAACTAAGAATGGACCTGCCTGTTGACTCAGCAATTTCACTACTGGAAATATACCCTAAGAATCCTGAAAAACCAAGTCAAAAGAACCTATGCACCCCAATGTTCATTGCAGCACAATTTACAATAGCCAAGTGTCGGTAGCAACCTAAGTGCCCATCAGTAAATGAGTGGATCAAAAAACTGTGGTTCATTTACATGATGGAATAATATGCAGAAGAAAGAAAGAAGGAACTCCTACCCTTTGTGACAGCATGGATGGAACTGGAGAGCATGATGCTAATGAAATAAGCCAGGTGGTGAAAGACAAATACCATATGACCTTACCTATAAGTAGAACCTAATCAACAAAACACACAAGGAAACAAAATATAACCAGAGACATTGAAATAAAGAACAAATTGACAGTAACTAGAGGGGAGCTGTGAGGGGATAAGGGGAGAAAAGTGGGAAGGGTCATCAAGGAACATGTATAAAGGAAACATAGACAAAACCAAAATGGAGCAGGATCACGGGTGGGAGGTGGGGATGGCTGGGGTAGGTGGGAGTGGTCAGGGGAAAATGGAGACAACTGCACTTGAACAACAATTTTAAAAAGAGAGAAAATAAAATGAATTAAAATGATATGATAGTAATAAAAATAACAGTAATTAGCTCACAGGCCTGTCATTGAGGATTAAATTATGCTTATAAAGTGCTCAGCAACTAGTAAGCACTAATTGGTAGATTTATTAGTGTTGCTGTTACTTTTGAGATGATAACTAGCCCTTTTCTGGATGAAAATTGTTATTAAACATTTTTAAATTTTATTTTTAAAGTTGACACTATTACAAATGTCCCCACTTCCCCCCTCTTTGCCCACCTCTACCTAACTCCACCCCCTTTTCCCCTCTGGCTATCACCATACGGTTGTTTATGCCTGGTTTTTGGCTAATCCCTTCACCTTCTTTTATCCAATTCCTCCTCCCCTTCCCATTTGGCGGCTGTCAGTCTGTTTCATATATCCACGCCTCTGTTTCTATTGTGTTTGTCACTTCATTTTTTTCAACAGATTCCATGTATCAGTGATATAGCATGGTATTTGTCTTTCTGAGTGGTGTATCTCACTTAGCATAATACTCCCCAGGTCCATCCATGCTATTACCAATGGTAAGATTTCATTCTTTTTTATAGCCACATTGTATTCCATTGTGTAAATGCACGACAGCTTTTTTTTCCCCCACTCACCTAAAGATGGGTACTTGGGCTATTTCCAGAGGTTGGCTAATGTAAATAGTGCTGCATTGAACATAGGGGTGCATGCATTGTTTCCAATCGGAGTTTTGTTTTCTTAGGATATATTCCCAGAAGTGAGATCACTGTCTGTACCAACCTGCAATCCCATCAATAATGCACCAATGTTCCCTTTTCTGCATGTCCCCATCAGCACTTGTTTGTTGACCTATTGAAGGTAGCTGTTCTGTCAAGTGTGAGGTGATATCTCACTGCGGTTCGAATTTGCATCTTCCTGATTTTTCATATGTTGGCCATGTGTATATCCTCCTTGGAGAAGTGTATATTCAGGTCTTTTGCCTATTGTTTAATTGGATTATCTTCCTGGTGTTAAATTGTATAAATTCTTCATATCTTTGTCAAATTAAACCCTTATTAGATGTATCACTGGCAAGTAAGTTATCCCATACAGTAGGTTCCCTTTTTATTTTGTTGCTGGTTTCTTTTATTGTGCCAATTTTTTTTAATTTGGCGTAGTTCCATTTGTTTATTTTTCCTGTTTCCCTTGCCATAGGGGATATATCAGCAAAAACATTGGTACAAGACTTCTGAGATATTACAGCCTTTTCTTCTGTCCTAGGATTTTTATGCTTTGCAACTTAAATTTAAGTATTTTATACATTTTGAATTTATTCTTGTGTATGGTGTATTTTGGAGGTCTACTTTCAATTGTTTGCATGTACTAGTCCAATTTTCCCAACATTTACTGAAGAAACTGTTTTCACTCCATCATATGCTCTTGCCTCCTTTGTCAAATATTAACTGACCATTAAGGCATGGGTTTATTTCTGGGCTCTCTGCTCTGTTCCATTGACCTTTATGCCTGTTCTTATGCCAGCACCAGACTGTTTTGATTACAATGGCTTTGTAGCATAGTTTGATATCAGGTACTGTGATCCCTCCAACCTTATTATTCTTTCTCAATATTGTTAAGGCTATTTGGGGTCTTTTTGGTTCCATATAAATTTTTGAAAATTTTTTGTAGGTCTGTAAAATATGCCATTGGTATTTTAATAGAAATTGCATTGAATCTATAGATAGCTTTGTGTAGTACGGCTATTTTAATGATGTTAATTTTTCTAATGGCATACATTAATGATGTTAATGTTAGTTAAAATTATATAACTTATTTGTATCTTCCTCAATCTCTTTCTTTAATGCTCTATAGTTTTCCAAGTACAGATCTTTACTTCCTTGGTTAACTTTAGTCCTAGGTACCTTTTCTTTTTGTTGCAATAGTAAATGGGATTGTTTTATTAATTTCTCTTTCTGATGGTTCATTATTGGTGCATAAAATGCCACTGATGTCTGAATATTAATTTTGTACACTGTTACTTTGCAGAATTTTATTAGATCTAGCAGTTTTTGGTGGAGTCTTTAGGGTTTTCTTTGTACAGTATCATGTCATCTGCAAATACTGACGGCTTTACTTCTTTTCCAATTTGGATGCCTTTATTCTTCTTTTTTTTTAAGATTTTATTTATTTATTTTTAGACAGAGGGGAAGGGAGGGAGAAAGAGAGGGAGAGAAACATCAATGTGCAAGAGAAACATTGATCAGTTGCCCTCTCATGCCCCAAACAGGGAATCTGGCCTGCAACCCAGGCACATGCCCTGACTGGGAATGGAACCACAGCCTTTCAGTTTACAGAACGATGCCCAATCCACTGAGCCATATCAATCACGGCTGTCTTATTCTTGTCTGATTACTGTGGCTAATACTTCCAGTACTATGTTGAATAAGAGTGGTGAAAGTATACATCTCTGTCATGTTCCTTATATTAAGAGAAACACTTTTAGTTTTTGCCCATTGAGTATGATGTTGGCTGTAGGTTTGTCATATATGGTCTTTATTATGTTGATGTATGATCCTTTTATTCCCACTTTGCTGAGGGTTTTTATCATAAATGGGTGCAGGATTTTATCAAATGCTTTTTTTGCATCTATTGATATGATCATCTGGTTTTTATCTTTTATTTTGTTTATGCGATGTATCCCATTTAGTGATTTGCAAATACTGTACCAACTGTGCATCCCTCAAATAATCCCACTTGATCATGGTGTATGATATTTTTAATGTGTTGCTGGATCCAGTTTGCTAAGATTTTGTTGAGGATTTTAGCATTTATGCTCATCAGGGATACTGGCCTATAATTTTCTTTCTTTGTAGTAAAGTTACCTGGTTTTGAGTTAGGATAATACTGACCTTGCAAAAAAAAAAAAGGCTAGGATTCTTTCCTCCTTTGAATTTTTTGAAATAGTATGAGAATGTTAGGTACTAGTTCTTCTTTGAATGTTTGGTAAAATTCACCTATGGAACCAAACATCCAAGACTTTTGTTTGATGGGAACTTTTGTGATTACTGCTTCAATTTCATTAGTCGTAATTGGTTATTCAGGTTTTCTGATTCTTCCCAATTCAGTTTTGAAAGATTGTAGGTCTCTAGGACTTTATCAGTTTCGCCCAAGTTGTCCAATTTGTTGGCATATAGTTGTTCACCATATTTTCTTTTCTTTTTAAATTATTTTATTGCTGTTCAATTATAGTTGTCTGCATTTTCCCCCACCACTCCCGCTCACCCCAGCCAAACCCACCTCTCTCCCTTGCTTCCACCCTCCCCCTTAGTTTTGTCCATATGTCCTTCACAGTGGTTCCTGAAAATCCTCCCCCCATTGTCCCCTCTCCCCTCCCCCCTCCCCTCTGGCTATTGTTAGATTGTTTTTAATTTCAATGTCTCTGGTAATATTTTGTTTGCTTTTTTCTTTTGTTATGTTCCAGTTAAAGTGTTCACCGTATTTGCTTACAAATCTTTTTATTTCTGTGATGTCAGTTGCTACTTCCCTTTCATTTCAGATTTTACTTATTTGGTTCCTCTTTTTTCATGATGAGTCTGGATAAAGGTTTGTCAATCTTGTTTATCTTTTCAAAGAACCAGCTCTTCATTTCATCGATCTTTTGTACTGTTGTTTTTCTTTAGTCATTTATTTACACTCTGATCATTATTATTTCCTTCTTTCTACTTACTCTGTGCTTTGTTCTTTTCTAACTCTTTTAGGTGTAGGATTAGACTGTTGAAGATTTTTCTTGCTTACTGAGGTAGGTCTGTAATGCTTTGAGCTTCCCTCTCAGGACTGCTTTTGCTATGTCCCATTAATTTTAGGTTGTTACATGTTCATTTTCATTTGATTCCAGGTAATTTTTTATTTCTTCCTTGATTTCATTATTAACCCATTAATTGTTTAATAACATGCTATTTAGCCTCCATGTGTTTGAATGTTTTTTCAGTTCCTTTTTTATTGTGGTTGATTGCTGGGTTCATACCATTGTGATCCAAGAAGATGTTTGATATGATTTCAATTTCCTTGCATTTTTTAAGACTAGAAGAATGTATAGTCTGCTTCTTTGGAATGAAACATTCTGTCAATATCAATGAAATCCAACAAGGTCATTGTTTTCTTCATGACTTTTTTTTGACGTTTTACCCATTAATGACAGTGGGGTATTAAAATCCCCTACTGTGACTGTATTGCTATTGATCTCTTCCTTAATGTCCACAAAGATTTTCTTCATATATGTAGGTGCTCCTATATTGGGTGCATATGTTTACAAAACGTATATCCTCTTGTTGGATTGATCCCTTTAGTATTATATAGTGTCCTTCTTTGTCTCGTTATAGCCTTTGTTTTGAAATCTATTTTGTCCGATGTAAGCATTGCTACCTCGGCTTTTTTGTTTGTTTCCATTTGCATGGAATATTTTTTCCATCCCTTCACTTTTAGTCTGTGTACCTTTTGTTCTGAGATGAGTCTCTTCTAGATAGCATATTATATGCGTCACGTTTCCTTATTCATTCAGCTATTTATGTGTTTTGATTAGAGCATTTAATCCATTTACATTTAATGTTATTATTGATAGGTACTTATTCATTGCCATTTTTCTTTATACCTATGTTCCTCTCTCTGTTTTTATATCCATCTCTGTCTCTCTCTCTATTTCTTCTTCCTAAAGCAGGCCATTTAACATTTCTTGCAATATTGATTTGGTGGTAATGAAATCCTTTAGCTTTTTGGGTGGTGGGAAGTCTGGGAGGCTCTTTATTTCACCCTCAATATTAAATGATAGCCTTGCTGGATAGAGTATTCCTGGTTGTAGGTCCTTGCTTTACATCACTTTAAATATTTCATGCCAATCCCTTCTGTCCTGAAGTGTTTCTGTTGAGAAATTAGGTGACAGCTCTATGGGAACTCCTTTATAGGTAACTGACCATCCCTCTCTTGCTGCCTTTAATATTCTCTCTGTCTTTAACCTTTACCATTTTATTTATGACGTGTCTTTGTCTGGGTCTCTTTGGATTCATCTTGATTGGGACTCTCTGTGCTTCCTTAACTTGTGTGACTTTTTTCTGTCACCAGGTTAAGGTAGTGTTCAGCAATTATTTTTTCAAACAGGTCCTCTATACTTTGCTCACTCTCTTCTTCTCGTAGTATACCTATAAGGTGGATGTTTTTATGCCAATGTGGTCCCAGGCATCCCTTAGACTTTTCTAATTTTTATTATTTTTATTTTTTAATATATTTTATTGATTATGCTGTTACAGTTGTCCCATTTCTCCCCCTTTAGTCCCCTCCACCCTGCACACCCCCTCTCACCCGATTCCTCCCCCTTAGTTCTTGTCCATGGGTCATACATTTAAGTTCTTTGGCTTCTACATTTCCTATACTATTCTTAACTTCTACCTGTCTATTTTGTACCTACCATTTATGTTACTTATTCCTTGTACCTTTTCCAACATTCTTGTCCCCCTTCCCAGCTAATAACTCTCTTTGTGATCTCCATTTCTACAATTCTCTTCCTGTTCTAGTTGTTTGCTTAGGGTTTTTTGTTTGTTTGTTTGTTTGTTTGTTTAGGTTCAGTTGTTGATAGTTGTAAGGTTGTTGTCATTTTACTGTTTATATTTTTGATCTTCTTCTTTTTCTTAGATAAGTCCCTTTAACATTTCATATAATAAGGGCTTGGTGATGATAACTCCTTGAACTTGACCTTATCTGGGAAGCACTTTATCTGCCCTTCCATTCTAAATGATAGCTTTGCTGGATAGAGTAATCTTGGATGTAGGTCCTTGACTTTCATGACTTTAAATACCACTTTTCAGCCCCTTCTTGCCTGTAAGATATTTATCGTTTTTGTTTTTTGTTTTCTGAGAAATCAGCTGATAGTCTTATGGATACTCCTTTGTAGGTAACTGTCTCCTTTTCTCTTGCAGCTTTTAAGATTCTCTATCTTTAATCTTGGGTAATATAATTATGATGTGCCTTGGTGTGTGCTTCCCTGGGTCCAACTTCTTTGGGACTCTCTGAGCTTCCTGGACTTCCTAGAAGTCTATTTCCTTTACCAGAGTAGGGAAGTTCTCCATCATTTTTTCAAATAAGTTTTCAATTTCTTGCTATTGTTCTTCTCCTTCTGGCACCCCTATGGTTCAGATGTTGGAATATTTACAGTTTTCCAGGAGGTTCCTAAGCCTCTCCTTGTTTTTTTGAATTCTTGTGTCTTCATTCTAGTCTGGTTGAATTATGGGTTATTTCTTCCTTCTGGTCCAAACCATTGATTTGAGTCTTGATTTCCTTCCCATCACTGTTGGTTCCCTGTACATTTTCCTTTATTTCACTTTTCATTTTCCTTTACTTTTCCCTCTATTTTGCGACCATATTCAACCAATTCTGTGAGCATCCTGACTATCAGTGTTTTGAACTATGCATCTGATAGGTTGGCTATCTCTTCATCGCTTAGTTGTATTTTTTCTGGAGCTTTGATCTGTTCTTTCATTTGGGTCACTTTTTTTTTTTTTGTCTCAGCACCCCTGTTATGTAGTAAGGGGCGGGGCCTTAGTACTCGCCAGGGCAGGGCAACTCATGTTACTGTGTTGTGACATTGTCTGTGTGGGAGAGTTTGAGAGGGTACAATGCCACTTGCTCAGCTCCCTGAGGCTTTCAGTCACTTCTTTGGCTACCCACAAGCAAATTGGGCCATTCCTGGGTGGGTGGGTTTGGGTATGTATTAGGACCCAGTGGGTCTCTCCAACAAACTCCCCTGTGAGGCTGGGCATTTCTGCTCCTGCCTCAAACCCCACAGGTTTTTTCAGTCAAAGGTTTTGAGGCTTTATTTCCCAGGTCTGGAACCATGGGTTGCATGGTCTGTCTTGCTCCCCAGTTTTTCCTCCCCACTTATCCATATGCAAATGTGAGACCACCCTGTCTGCCCACTTGCACCTTGCCGCCAGTCCTCTCCATCCAGCTGCCCATCTCCACCCCTCCTACGGTCTGGATGAATGTACTTCTTTAACTCCTTGGTAGTCAGACTTCCACACAGTTCAATTTTCTGGCATTTCTGGTTGTTTTTTGTTTTAAATTTGTTGTTGTCCTTCTTTTGGTTGTGTGAGGAAGCACAGTATATCAACCTATGCCTCCATCTTGGCCACATTTTTCCTAATTTTAAAAAATTATCTTTCTTTTTGAATCTATGTTTGGGTGTTTAGTGTTATCTTGTTTAAATTGCTGATTCGATCCTCTGTTTCATCTTACCTGCTGTTGATTCCTTCTAGTGTATTCTTCATTTCAGGTATTGTATTCTTCATTTTTGACTGGTTCTTTTTTTATGGTTTTTATGTCTTTTTTAATGCTTACTGTCTCTGTTTAAGTTCTCACTGAGATTATCCATTCTTCTCTAATGTCCTTGAGCATCTTTATAAACATTATTTTGAATTCTGCATCTCGTATTTGGGTGGCTTCCATTTCATTTAATTCTTTACCTGGGGATTTCACTTGTTATTTCTTTGGGGGCATATTTCTTTGCCTTCTGGTTTCGCCTCTGTGTGTTATGTAGGTCTGCCATGACTCCCAAATGTGTCATGATGGCTTGATGATGAAGGTGTCTTGTTGGGTTCAGTGACACAATCTTCCAGATCACCTGATCTCTTTACTCCAGGAATGTTTCTTGTGGGTTAATTGCACCCTGCTATTGTAATTGACTCTTGAATGCTGTTGGTTCTTTGTGGATGGAGTTAACTCTTTAGACTGGCTGTCTATAGGAGTAAACCTCAATCAGTTTTGCTGTGTAGGGGCTGTCCGCCAAGGCAGAGTTGTTCCCAGCAGGGTCTTGTACCTTCCAGAATCTCCCTTTGGGTGTGTTGCTTGTGTGGCTAATTGGATGGAGGTCTGGTGTGGTATGAAGCCCACACCTGGTTGTGTTGGTTCTGGGTCCACTTGGACAGGGTTCAAGCAGCACAGGTCAATGTCAGACATTGTGTGCAGCCAGCATTGGGCTATCTGTCTGGAGCTATCACACTGTTTACTATTTGTGGCTGTGTCTACTGGGCCTTGGTGTACATGGGAGGGTCCAATCTGTGTATAGGTGTTGGCTTCCTCTCACTTAGAGCTGGGAACAGATCTGTAAAAAGACCAAGGCTCCCTAAAGTTCCTCTCTACCTGTCAGCTACTCCACTTCCCCCTGAGGTTGCTTGGTCTTCTTCCAGAGCCTTCCAAAGAAAGACTGTAGGGTGGGCCCAGGATGGCTGCAAACCAAAGCACCTTACACAGGTTGTGGGCTTGGTATGCCATGGCAACTGGGATTGGGAGATCAGAGCCAATGGATCCCTTCTTGGGGATTATGCAGTCAGGCACTCAGTGAGGGGAAGGCATCCTTTGCTCCAGAGCTAAACCACTCAGTCTCTGCCATAATCTCCAACTATAGTTCCCCTAGAAGGATGCACTGCAGTTCACGTTGGATGCAGCCAGTCATCTGGTCTGTGGAAGAAAGCTCAGCCACCTCAGGCTCAGGAGGACAGATCAAAAGTCTCCCATTGGGGGTGATGCTGGCCCAGCCCTCAGGAAGAGGCTAAGCACTTTGTCCCAGTCCCAGACGATAGCCCTCAAGCGACTTATTTTGAATGTCTCAACTCTGAGTCACTCTCCCTTCCTGTCACAGAACTGAGCCCAATGGGGCAGGGTATCCAGGACTTGGCAGGGTTGATCCAACCAGTCTCCCATAGAGGGTGGTTCCAGCAAGCCTATAAGAGGGGGGTGAGGACTTCTTCCCCTTCCCATTGTAGTAGGGTGGGCTAATCTCACAGGGGAGTCAGGATTTGCACCCCCTACCTGCAATGTAGCCACACCCATCAGCACATGTCCTCCTGGTTCCAGACGAAAGCTTCCCAGGGAGACAAAGATCTGAAAGTTCCAGCTCTGGTTGCCCTGCACTGCTGAACTCTGCAGGACAGGGCCTGCCAAGTGATTTGTGGAGACCAGCACTGGCTGTGCCCTCGAGCTGAGGGAACCTGGCCCTCTTTCCCAAGCCACATAGTTTAATCATTGTCTGAGTCTCTGCCAAAAACCTCCCTAGAAAAAAGAGGATTGCAAAAGTCATTGCTGGGTGTAGACAGCAGACCCCTCTGCAGGATCCGAGTATGACAGCATGGCCTCTCCAGCAGTCAGACAGGTCAGCACACGTCCCAGGCTGGTTCTGTAACAGTAGGAGTGCTCACACCTGGGGAGGTAGTGTCTGGGTCTCCCAGGGAGACTGAATCCCCACTGACCTCCACCACTGGATGCTATGCAGACTCTGCTTCCCATCTCTGTTGATTTGGGTTGGGGATCCCAGCATGGGGTTCAGATCCCATGCTCCTGGGGGCAGAGAGTTTTGCAGCCTTGGTATCTGGCTTCTAAGCCGCTGTCACACCTCTGTGCAGGGGCCAACCTTTTCTGAGTTTCCGCCATTCTTACTTGTCTCTATGTGGCTTCTTCTGGAAGTCCTTTGTTACTATATTTCAGTTCAGCTAGCCCTGAGTTGGTTATTCGTGTTGATTGTTCTATAATTTAGCTGTAAATCTGGTTTGGGGCCAGTAGCAGGTGAGTGTAGCTTCCACTTACTCTGCTTACAAGATTCCCACTGAACACACACACACACACACACACACACACACACACACACACACACACACACACACACACACACACACTAACTGCCAGACTAACATACTCTTTTTTTCTCTCTTGTGAAATTATGATGGGGGGAGGGGAGCTTGCATTATTTAATCTTCACTGCCTCCTTTTGTATTTTAAATAGTCTTCATTAATTTTGAGGTACTTAATATAATACATTAGAATCACCTGTAATCCTCTTTTAAAATACTGAAACCCAGATAAATTGAATCACATTTCTAGGAATGTGTCCTGCATATCCTATTTTCAAAAGTTCTTCCACGTGATTCTAAAGAGCAGCCAAAGTTAAGAACTACGCAGAGCAAACAGTGAACCCTCAGAAAGAATGTCTGGCTTCCAAGCTCACTTGTCCTCAGCAGCAGCTGCCAGACACTGAGCCTCTCTGCGTCGGTTCCCACCTCCAGAAAATGAGAATGATCATTTGTAGCTGTTTCTCGTAAGTGCAGGTTTCAAATGAGAGCATTGCTCTCAATGGTATGCTCCACAATTTGCTCTTGAGAACCTCTTTTGAGCCTCTAGTGAGGGAGCCAGCTGCTTTTAAAATTATAAATGAAGCATTATCGTTTCCTATTCAGGGTAGTTGTACCAGCATCTGTGAGGGAGGACAGAGAGGGAGAAAACATACACCCACCCAACCAGCAGTTCCATAGAATCAATTCTGAGAAAGATATCAGTCAGCTCACACTTTCATTTTATACAAATACAAGATTTCATTACTACCCTCTTCACTTTCTTCTTAGCATATGTGAAGAGATGTGGTTAAGATGAATGAGCAGAGACATACCCTGAAAAGAAATGTAGAGTGTAGTTTTTCACATTCTTTCAAATATTTACGTAGTATATATTTTGTTTACCTTACCCAAAACCCTAAGTTAGTTGAATTCAATGGCTACGTCTGATTAGTTTTGATTCGGCCTTTCTTCTGACTGCATTATTTAACCTACGAATCATGGTTGAAAGATTGGTCTGACAATACAAAATACAGAAAACAGGAATTTAACTGACATTAATTACCACGAATTTCTTCTGGGGTCTTTTTCACTAATCTAGGTATACTAACTGAATAATGCATTGCCCACATATATCTCTGTCAATTATTTTAATAAATAGCATTGAGGCCCATGAAAGAAATAAGCTATGCATTTTGTTCAGTTGAGCTGGTGGTTGGAACAAACATAGAGGTTTTAAAGTCATAATGTATTTGCTGTTATATCATTATCTCTTATTTATACTTCTTAGTTACTAAATAAAATATTGTGATCGTTATTGCTGCTTTTATGTTTGAGTGTTCAATATATCAATGGCAAATATCTATTCTTATGGCATAAAGTTATTTTTCACTTTTAAAATGACACCCATTTGGAAGACTCTGAATTTTTTTTATGCTAGGAGAAATTAAACATCTCTAGTTGTTAGTATAGAAGTGAATAACATTTTTTTAATCCTTACCCTAAGATATTTTTGTTGATTTTAGAGAGACAGGAAGGAAGAGAGGAAGAGAGAGAGAGAGACAGAGAAAGAGAAAGAGAGAGAGAGAGAAACATCAACTGGTTGTCTCCCATATGCACCCCGACCAGGGGCTGAACCCACAACCTAGGAATGTGCCTTGATGAGTAGCCAAACCCAGAAACTTCTGGTGTAGGGGACAACGCTCCAACCATCTGAGCCACCCAGCCAGGGCCAACATAAGTTTTTAAAATGTAAAAGTAAGTTGCAGAATTCTACGCATACTATGGATCTATTCAGGTTGAGTAAAGTTCTTACCAATTTTAAATGCGCATAGAAAATTTCTGGGAGAGTGTGTAAGAAGTGACTCACTGTGGCTGTTTGTGGAGAGTGGAACGATAGGCACTTAGTTTTCACTTTATGCTCTTCTGTAGTGTTGACATCGTTTGTCCTAAGTTCATATTACTTTTATAATTTGTTTAATAAAATTTGTAAAAGACTCATAGGATTCTGCTATGTACCTCACCTTAATCATCTCTATATATTAACTGAGTTCATATTCTGTAGGTTTTACACAGATGCTTGATTAGCTCTGCCTGAACTATTCTCTTGGCCAACTTAGTTGAGAGGAGCAGTATTTTAAGTGAACACGTACCATAATTTTTAATGTATTAAACTGGAAAACAGAGGCTTAAAATATTTTTAGATTATTAGAGGTTAGATAGTTTAGTATTCCTAAAATGTCTAAGGTGTGTGTGTATGTGTACGCATTCGCTAATTAGACTGCCTCATTTTCGTTTTTACTCTGAATTCTTTAGTTCCTAGAAATCTAGACATTGATTTATTTACAAATGGAAAAAGTTTTCAAAAAAGAAACTATTTTAGTTCCTAAATTCAGTAATAATTAACATTTTGCAAAGAAACAAAGTATGATTGTCTTGTCTTGAACAATAATGTTATCTTTTATTCCCAGAAACCTTTGAATATTACTAGAAACACCTTTTATATTAGCAAAATTAGAAATGCACTAAGAAATACATCTAAGAATGTGTAAAAATTCACTTTATTAGAGAAAGATTTGAAACAAAGAAAATGAATACACCAGTGATCTACTTTTCAGAGCCTAGAATATCATCTGCTGATATGAATAGTGAGAAATTTTCAAAGTTGAGGTTCTTGTATCACAACCAAATTTCCACAAAATCTCTTATTTTCCCAAATTCTGACCTGGGGCATTTCGTCCCACGATCAGCATTTCTGCCTACCATTCAACCAGTATCTTGTCAAATCTGGCTGCAAGACTGTGTCTGGATTCAGAATTCAACATTGTTATGAGATCCACAGTTTGCCCTGACCATAATGATGAATCATTGAGACTGACACTAAGTGAAATGAGCTTGATATCCTTGTCTTTATCTGTGCACATTGGGCAGCATTTTACATTTGTCCCAACTCTCAACCTTTTCTCCAAGAGGTTTAAGGAGCCTTGTTTCCCAGAGTTATTTAAGGTTTACAAAGCTAACTGGCTTTGTCTGAAGTAAGTCTGGCCTGTTTAGCCTAGTGTTGTGTACCTGGCTCCTTTCTCACCCTGGCCTTCAATTTTGGAGGAATACAACCAAAAGACTAAGAAATATCTACCTATTTTCTTCATATAGCTTCAATAACAGTTAGGGTTTCTAGCACCCACGCTTTTGTATAGTTGCAGTATTTGCTCCTCACTCCCAACGATAATTTCATTTTAAAAAATCTGTTTAGGAATTCTGCACTGAATACTAAGCTATGTATAAATGATGCACTCTATTCTTTTCAAGGGTTTACTTGAGTGAGTTCTTCAGGTCCATGCTAAAAATACCATTTCGTAGTATTTAATTTTTAAAAATATATCTGTTTCTTTAAGTTTTCAGGTGCCAGGAATACATGTTTTTTTCTTAAAATAACTTCTATATATTCACAAAAAAAAATCAAAGTTGTAAAATATGCAAACAGAATCAATATCATATTAACAGCCAGAACTGTCTGTTTCAACAGATGCTATTTCACAGCAGCCAAGCACCACTTAGGCTCCTGGAAAAAGATCCAAAAACAAACTGTTCCTTAATTTTGAAATTCACGTTCCATGGCACAAGCACTGTAAAGTGTTTTGGGTTTTTTTTCTTTTTGGTTTTGTTTTGTAGTTTCATATGTCTCTCCTAAGGTATTGTTTTATTGTTTACTTGTGTGATCTAAAATTGTTAGGTGAGATCAAGTAAGCTTACAAAATATCTTAACAAAAATACTAACTATGGTCCTGGCTGGTGTGGCTCAGTGGACTGAGTGCAGGCCTGCGAACCAAACGGTCACAGATTTGATTCCCAGTCAGAGCACATGCCTGGGTTGTGGGCCTGGTCCCCAGTGGGAGGGTGCTCAAGAGGCAACCACACATTGATGTTTCCCTCGTTTTCTCCCTCTCTTCCCCTCTCTGAGAATGAATAAATAAAATATTAAAAAAATAAATTTAATTAAAACATATTAACTATAGAAGCAAGTGTGTTGGTGAGTTTTCTACTGTTTTTATTTGTTTTGCTTCAGGTCTTATATCTTTCCATTGCCCTTTGCTACCTAGGAAGCCAGCATGGATTCACATATTACTCATCAAATTCACTCTGGACTACAATGGAAAAGAGAAGAAAAGCTGATGGAGAAATGACAGTGAAGGAAGAGACCGAAATACCAGAGCAATGCATTTGAGTAATTATTTCCTTTTCGTTCAAGTTGTTAACACATTATTTTACATCTTTGATCTTAGGAGGTAGGAGCCGGACATTGTATGGGTCACTCTTCCCACTGGAATAATCCAACCCCTGAGGGGAAAAAAAACAACTGAAAATATGTAAAATTTAAAATATTCTGTTGGTCCTCAATTTTTTTTCTTATTCTCAAGGTTAGAAAAATGCTACTGAAGGAATAAGGTTGCAGCTCACCAGGAATCAGTTTCAAGTATCAACAGCTAATCTCTGTCTTTGAAAGAAAGAGTCCTTCTCATCATAGGAATTTTAAAGCTAGTGATAAAACAAAAAGTTATTATCTGAAAGCAGACAAATTGGAAAATAAAGTCTTTCAAAACCTAGAGAGCAGTCTTTAATATAATAATCAGAAATGTGTGCTATTATTTTGTTACTATTTACATACAATGGATTTTATATTTAGAAGGAAGGGCAGCTCTGAAATAACAATATGGCCAGTTATGGGAGGGGAGTAAAGAAAATAACACAAGCACAGGCAAACCAGGAAAAAAGTTATTAAATGAAATGTAGGCAATTTTTGCCATAATTGGCTCACATTATAGAATTGGAAAGAGGAAGAAAATAATAGAAAGAAAAATGGATGTTACTGAAATGTAATGACAATCTCACATAACCCCTTCTTCAATCTAAGACTTAGAAGAAATGTGTAAAGAGTGAAATTGGTACAAATTTTGATTGCAATTTTGAACCAGATCAGGACAGCATGGCTAACAGAATAATTGACATGTGATACCAGGACAAGTCTTGACTTGGTCATTTAATTTATTGGACACACATCTCACCCACTACTACTACTACTAATAATAATAAGGGAGGAAGAAAGTGAGAGAGGGAAGAAGAAAGGGAGATAGAGAGAAAAAGAACATAAATGCAGGTTTCAAATTATATTTTGAACAGCTATTATCTCTTTAGTAATAGTTTGACCACAAAATACAAATTAATTTAAAAAGTAGCATAATTTGGACTTTCTGTTAGTGTCTAAATTACGGTCAATATCTTTTTTGTATATTTTTTTCTTCAAGCTTGATCCTTTTAATTTGATCCTTTTAATTTTAATCTTTTTTCACAATCTTACTTTCTACTCAATCAAGTGTTGGAAAAAAGCAACAGCTTATAGGATATCACAATGCAATCGAAAAGGCTCTACAGTATTTGCAGACATTAGTTAAATTCTAATTTTGGTAAACAATAAAGGTGAAAAGAGAAAGATGTTTTAAACTATGTGATAAAATGTACTTCATACGGTGAAGAAACGGCCAACAAAGGAGTGCCTTCTTTCACTTCCACAACAAGCACTATAGAATTTACATATAACCATGTTACAGCCAAACTTTCTTTCATAAGCATTTATATTTTATGTGTTTCAGCAACTTTTCTCCACAATCTAGAGATATGAATTCAAAAACTTTAAATTCTTAAACACTGAAATGAATAATATATAGAGAGAGTTCCATTAATTGAACTGAGAAATTGAAAAGAAAATTTGGTTTCAAGGCCAGATTTCATGTGCTGGTTGTTTAGTATTATTGTTAACGGTATTATATAGCATTACGAATATATTGATAAACATCACTTTAATGGACAAAACTGGCTTTACAATTGAAACACTTGCTCAGGTAAAATACACTGAACTTCAACTTTAAAATATTTTAAAGCTAATAAAAATTGAGTTTACCTAATAGAATATAAAAAGCTAACTTCGACTTTCCTATAAGTTTAAGTGGAGTATTGAATGAAGTATGCAAGGTCAGTTAGAAATCTATAATAAAAATTCAATTTTGGTGAGTCCCACACTTACAAAAAGGAATACTAGCACTCTTCTGTATTCAGAAAGAATCATCTTTAATTTGTATCTTCCTAGTATACTATTTACCTGTGATACCCTGAAAAAAAGGTATTTACAATTAAATCTGAACAACTTCACATCTCCAAAATATATAAATTTGTTGAAATGATATGTCAGTTTCAAAAAAGGAACAGTGATACCTACAAAAATGACTCTTTAAGGTATATGAATTCAGCTTAGTATGTGTAAAACAGGGTTAGGTTAGCATCAAAGTTTAATTTTCACACAGAGGGCATGAAAGTCAGTCTGAATGGACTGGGAACAGCCTGCGATTGCTATCACTGCTGGGCCCCCTCCTCTAGGCAACCTCGGTTTCACAGTGGCTCGAATATGTTCCAGGTAAGCACATTGTTCTTAGAGCCACATTAAACACTTTTTGGAACGAGGGAGAGAAAAATAAAATGATCCATAAAATTGTTTTGCTACTAGAAGAATGAAATAGTGTTGTGTCTTACTTCATATGAGCAAATAAGTACTGAGATACTGTTAAGCCAAATGCATTGTTCCCTTCACTCCCCTTGTGAGCCAGCATTAGCACATGGAGCATTGTCTGGGACAACTGCATTCACTTTCTAATGTGCCACTTTTAACTGCTTTAAAATATCTAAATGTACTTTGGAAAAAAGACCCATTTTACTGGTAAGGAAAATCGCAAAAGCCTTTGATTGCATTTGCAATGCCCTTAAACCTGGTCTCTTCACTCTTGCACTAGTCCGTTAGCCACGTCCGCTGCCAGTGTGCCCATGAGCACTTTCAACCTGCTGTGTCTGTTCCATTCCCCAAAACACCCATAGATATGCTTGATAAAATTTTTATATAATTTGCCTCATCTGTTTTCTTATTAACAACTAGTTTAATACCCTCTGTTCTATATTTGCAGAAGTCAGTATATAGACACATGCTGCCAGCTCAGACCCTCAGGCTTGTGCATCAACATGGCAGGCTGGCCAAGGGTCCTCTGGGACAGAAATGCCAGAAGGAGCATTGGACACGGTGACCCGTCTCTGCATTAGACGGAAAAAAAAAGAGGAGCTCTGTAATACTGATGAACTAATCTGTCACTCACAAGCTCAGAATGGCAAAAAAAGAAAAGATGAAGTAAACATTTAATGACTATGAGAGGTGGAAATATGAACCTTCGTTTTTAAATGATATTCAAATCTACAGCTCATAACCTGCTTTAAATGTTTAGTTTGAAGTGTTTTAAAAACTCATCTGCAGGTAACAATACATTTTATGGTTCTAAGGGTTAGAAAGCTGGCTACAGATAACTATCAAAACTCTGGATTTATTTTCTAAAACTGTATGAATGAACCAAGTTTCTTGATCTTGATATACTAGACTGGAAGTATGTTAAGTACTGGACTTCTTAATTGCTTGCTTCAGGGAGAGAGAATCCTGGGGGAAAAACATATGTGAGCAACATCTGCTCCATAAAGCCAGTACACTCCTGAGCTGGATCATGGCAGCAATGCAGAGGTCTACTCTTTCCCTCCAGTGGAATCAACTAGATATTTGCTTCTAGAGATGAATGCAAAAAACTCTAAAGATCATATTTTAAGGGGATCTTTCAGTATCCTGAATGGAAAATGACATTGAAAACAGGTTATTTGCTTCTCCAGCCCCAAGTCATTTAGGAACAGAACTCAAAACAGAAAAAAGGACAAAATAATTACTGCAATATGTATTTGAGAAGAAACACACACAAACATTTGCATTATCAAATGGAACTGTCACACCTGCTGAGTTGGTGCATACGATACTGAAATCAAGAGCTGAAAAATAAACCATCTCTTTCTGATTATGAGTGACTGCAAAGTAATAAAAAATATTTTCAGATTCTTGTATTTACTATTAGAAGTAGTCATTTGAGTCAATATTCTTATCTGTGCTATAACAAGAAAAGTATTTCAAATCTGTATGCCATCTTTTTTTTTGTTTATAGATACGGGTTCGATTTAGGTTTTCTTACTTTTATGGTATGCATAGGGGACAGTATACTATTTTTCTTTCCTTTTGAATACTTAGTGTTTCAGTTCTAAAATGTAATAAGCATTTTAGTTTGTACATTCTCAGTAGAGAAAATTTTACAACCTTTAGAACAATTGCTTTATAATTTACTAGCTTGATATAAGCGTCTAAGTTTTTAAACAACTTGAGAAATTAAATCTTCAGAAAATTTTGACACAACTATTTATAAAGTATCCATAACAAGTCATTCACATGTATAGTTCCTACATATACTGAGCCTTTAAAAATTACAGTACATACAAAATACACAGCCATGCAATAACTAGTTTTAAATTCTGACAAATCAGAAGTTAAATCTGGTATCTTTAAAGTGAATACTGATTCTCTTTTTAAAGTATATACTTGAACTTTTGCAACTATTTCCAGTAAACATTATTAAATGACAAATTACAAGTATGTCTCCTGTTTTTTCACCAAACTCTCTGTTCCCAAATAAGAAAATATATACAAAGTAAAATACTATTTTTTATTTGGGACTGAAACACAGTAAGATGGAAGATAGAACATGCTTGCAATCTAAGTAAAGTTTTATTAAACAGGACAAGGCACTTATCAGGAGCTTGTTTTATTTATACACAAAATAGTCTTTTTTAGTAGGTATTTATTTAATTTTCTATGTCAAGTTTAATTATTTTATCTATATTTCATATACTTACTTGCTCATCATTGAACACTTACACTGAAATGGGTATTAAGAGTATATAAACTCAGCCTTTACATATTTTCTTCTGACAAATATATGCCTGAAGACTTCACTTTATATATGTATATGTATATACATATATATGTACAACAAGACCTACTTGAAAGTTTAAAAAATATTGTTCTATTGAAACAGGTATCTACTGCTTTTAAAAGAGTGTAAGTCTGTAGAAACATGGTATTACATATCTGATATTTTCCATCGAAGAGTACATTATGAGTATGCTTGGATTAATAAACCATGTGTTTCCAGAATCCTGAAGTGCTTTGCTATAATTTCGTTGAAAACAGAGTAAAATGGTATATTTCCCCCCACACTTTGAACACACAGCAAACAAATTTTATGCCATCACTTTGCCAGCATGTCTTGATTGCAAAGTGTGAAAAAAGAACTTTCAGTTGTTTATCAATATTCATAACCATATTCTGATTGATAGGTTAACAGTTCATAGGTAAGCACAGATAACTCAGAAAAATTTTGGTCAAAAACAACATTACCAAAAAAAGAAAAACAAACCACATATATTCCGTTTTTCCTCACCCCACCCCCATCATAGTCAGAAAAATCACCCTTCCTTTGCAGCTGGGCACTAGCATTCCTTCCACCACTTCAGTTATCTGAAGGCAAATGAAAATACAATGATCCTTTCCCCTCCCCATTAGCTTACAATGCAAACATTTCAACACAAACAGAAAGTACCGATTTAACAGAAAGCACCGAACAGAAAGCAAGACTCACTGACCCATTTGGAAGACAAAGACGACAGAACAGGAAAGCTCTAAAAATCAGCTTGTGAGGCCTCCCAGAGATATTCTTCTGGCATTTCATCACAGCAGCCCCAGACCAGTATCCAGGGAGGAGGAACTAAACAGAGCTGTTTATTAAAGCTGTTGTGCTGGATTGCATTAGGAAACGCGAGCAGACCACCTGGACCTTTCAGATTGTGTCAGTGTTTAATTTGCAGCCTGCCCCACTGCAGCAGCCAAGACCACTACTACATTCACCAAGCTCAATCACACACCTTCTGTGTTAGAAGTTAAGGCATGTGTATTTGTATATTTACATTTTCCAGAACGAAAGAGAGAGAAGAAAGAATACAAAAAATATTGAACAGAAAATTTTTAACTACTCCCCAGGAAATAAAACACTTTATTCTCTTCTCACACTTTATTTCTTTCAGAGATCGCAAGCTCAATGGAAAAATAAATTCTTAAAGACAGATTTTTTAAAACATTCAGACCAAATTATAAATTAGATTTGTTCTTCGATTTTTTGTTGTTGTTGGTTTAGTTTTTTAATCGTGAGGAAGTTTTAGGCTGAGGTTTCCTGGCTAGATTTAATGGGTGCCTTTTGCCTCTCGCACTTTCAGCACTATGCTGGCAGGTAGCTGGAGATACAGATAGAAAGATGGTACTGTAAATATGAATTATGTGAATGATATGGTGAGACCCTCGTGGAAAAAAGGGGAGTTGAGAAATGGCTGACTCCATACCTGACCAATTACAGCTTGCATGGTCCCCGTGTTCTGCTGGGCCGAGAGATCGCAATCCATCATATGTTGTCTTTGAAAAGGAGAATAGGGGTTTCTGGCATGCATCTGTCAATCAACTTCTGCACTCACAACCATCACCAAAAGCAAGGGGAAAAAAAGTCAAGCTGCTCCACCAAATAGGATGAAACCGTCATGTGACCTCCGGCAGGCACGCACACACATTCACTACCTCCATAGAGCGTAAGAATTTTCTGTAGATATGAAATGACATTGACAAATATCCAATACCAAGTAAATAAAGTGAGACAAACAGCTATTCACCAAAGACAAAACATCGCCTGTAATCTTCCACTAACACTTTAACAATCCTAAAAGGATTCTTTTTAATGCTCTAGGAACCTACGTTTAAAACAAAATTAACTGTTTCATGTGCTAATTGAGACTTCGATTTCCACATACCACATAAATGTTTTCAGTTATAATTAATCACCCTACTTCTCTTAAGCTGTCCCAAATGATTTTATTTTCACATTCTTTAAATGACCTTTTGACAATATGCAGTAATTTCGGCAGTTTTATTAACATCACCTTCCTAGAAAAGCTTGAAATGTTAACTGTCCTGTAAATGCCATAAATGTTAACCATCACATAACAAAGATGTGCTGATATGTATTGATTAAAAATGGATATATACAATCATTTGTATAAACTGTGATGACCATTCAAATATAAAATATTCAAATGTGTAAATAGTATTCACTAAACTTTTCATCTTCTAAAAGGTTAGAAAATGGTTTACTTCCAGCTCATCTGAACTGATATAACATGATGAAAAATATTTCAACTTTTTTCATTAAATTTATTTTATACCGCACTCTGGGAGAGATTGTTGATGTGTTATGGGTCAGCCACTGTGAAGGTAACATGAATATAACCTAGTAGCTATTTAACCCTTTCAGGATTAAGATCAGAACCTGATTTTCAGTACAACCTGACAGATATGGCAAGGTTGCTCTTGGAAAATCCAAAACCATAAATAGTATCCATTAATTTGGTAGCTTTGTGGAGTTATTAAAGTTTGCATTTGTCCACTTTTTAAATTTAAGTTCATTAGTTGGCCCACTCTTAACTTTTCAGAAAAAAATACAGTAAAACTTTGTGTTATTAAAATGGGGATGCATTTTCAAGATTCAAAATTAGCATTAAGATTGAGAGGTAGAGAAGTAATGAGAAATGTTTAATACAGACTATATACTCTTACATATTTTATGACATTGTATTAGACCATAGATCAAAAATTAAATAAAAGAAACTTAAAGTAAGGTGAAAAATTCAACATTTTAGAAGGAAGCTTTAGGAGATTGGAGTCTCATAGACATCATTGAGAATTGCCCCACAACAGAAATAGACACACACACCCCCCTCAGCGTCCCCAAACACAGTGGACCCGTGCACCAACTGCGTAGCCCCCCTGGACACTGGAAACTGACGCCTGGAAAAGTCCTCCCAAGCACGCCCCTGGAGACACAGGCAGACCTACCCGGTGCTCCGCAGTCACCCCAGCCCCGGGCGCGGCTCGCGCGCCCGTCGCCACCGCTGGAGCGGGAGGACAGAGCAGCAGTGGCAGCTCGGAAGCGGGAAGTGGCCCGAGCCGTGGCGGGAACCGGCCACAGCTGTGTCAAACTTGCCGGAAGCCGTGCGGGCTCGCACAGGGCATTGCGGCGCCACCGCTCCTGGTGTCGCCTTCCTGGGACCTTGCCCACGCAAGCACCAGACACTCACGGAGTGTGGGGGACCAGGGAAAGTTGTGGAGGAGGAGCGAGCTGAGTGGCTTCCAGGGGCTGCCGAACCCCCAACCTCAGCGGTGCTGCCCTACCAGTAGCCCAACAGCCCCGCGTTGCACCTCCTGCGCCCTTGCAGGAGAGGTGGAGGCGAGCCTGGAGCTGGGCGGCAGTCCCGCACCTCTGTACCTCAGCCTGGATGGCACTTGAGCCACCTCACTGCAGGCTCCACTCCCTTCTGGGATCTAAGCTTCTTGAGCGCCTCCCCAGGGAGGTGCGGGGGTGGGGGGTGTCCAGGTTGCCGGATGAGGCCGAAGACTCCTTTTGAAGCTCCATCCTCTAAATTATGGTGGTCCACGTAGGCATAACAACTCTGGTTGTTTACCTGACCCTCTGGGCTATATTAATCACAATCATTACCAGCCAGCACTGATGGAGTCCTAAGCCAGGCACTGGATCAGACACTGACATTACATTAACTCACTAAATCCTCCACGCAACTCAGTAAGGCAGATACAACTATTCCCGTTTTGCAGATAAGACTAAAAAAAAAAAAAGTATGCGTCCAAGATAAACAGTGCCATGATTTGAACCTGCTTTGAATTCAAAGATGGAGCTTTTTGTATGAAACCAGAAAGTCAAGGAACATTCTGAATGGGGTTCATTCTGTAAATATTTATGGAGCCTGTACTATGTGCCAGGTACTGTATTATGTACTAGTGATACAGCAAAACAAACAGTCCCTCAGAAATCTTACATTCTAGTGGTTTCAAAAGATATTTGTCAAATAATCACAGAAATGTACAATTTTAAACTATGCTGAGGGCTGTAGAAAAAAGCAAAAGAGTAATATGGCAAACTGTATGAGAGGAACTGACCTAGTGTTGGGTGTATATATGAGCAAAGGGGAGTCAGCAAACTTCCCCTAAGCAATTGACTTGAAGTAAACTAAAACTGAAAGAATGTTAGGTGAGCACATGAAAGGGGGGTATTGGAGCACTGCACGGCCCCTCAGAGTATACTTTAAACAATGTAGTCTCATATTTAATTTGAAACATTTCTCTGGCTATAGTGGAAAGTTAGGGGTGGGGTGGGGGTAATGAAAGTAGATTTGGTGAGACCAGTTATAGGGTGATAGTGCTGGTGATGCAGGAAACTGATGATTTCAAGATAAGAGGTATAATCTTCAGAATTTGGTGGTTTATTGGTAATGGAACTTGAAGAAGAGGGAGATGTTTCTGGTTTGCACAAAATGCACAGCTGGTGATGCTATTTCCCAAGCTGGGGAATTAGGAGGAAGACTATGTTGGGGGAAGGTGGTAGATATCATAATTTTGGTTTGAGACTTATTTTCACTACAATCCTCAGGGCATGAATGATTATCCCCCTTTTTAAAAGGAAAAATCTAAGAATCTGAGGGATAAAGCAACTTGCCCACAATGAGGAAGTAGCAGGTAATGTTCATCTGAGGGAAAATCAAGGTTCTTGGCACATCCATTAAGCTGCTCGAAAATAAGTTGATGGTTCTGGCATTGCCCAGTAGATTAAAATCTTCCTACCAGGAAACCAAGGTAAAATTAATAACCAAAACCATTCTTAGGACCCCCCGTAATGAAGAGTCTCCACATACCATGAATCAGTTTGGCATAAAAGTACGGTTGGGAGCCTAAGACCCTGCCCAAGTAAAATGGAAGGACTGGTCTCCAAGTCTAACATGGCAATGGCAGGAAGGATGCGAAGATAAAAATGCAAAGGTAGTTTTAAATGTTCAATTAACAATATATATGTAGCCACCTCCTGGTAGGCATTCTGGATAATTCAGAGTCTTGAATAAGACCTGCTTCCTGACATTCAAAGATTAATAATCTAGTGGAAAATACAGACACATATAAATGACTGAAATACAGCACAGACTGTGTTTTAAAAAATAAACTGAATGCATAAAAATTTATCTGTGACGATCATTTGATTCTATCTGGTTGAAGATGCTTACATTTGTAGGCACTGCAAAGTATGGGTTGGATTAAGATCTACTTGATCCCTTACCTCTGATTAGGTGTGGCCTTGGGAAAGTAACAACTTTTTTCTGTGGAGTTTCTGAGAATTCCCCAGTGGTACTGGAAGGATTTGAGGAGATAATGTTTTGTGAGCACTTATTGAGCTATACTCTGTAAGTACCCAGCAAACGTTAATTATTTTCTCATATGTGAGGATTATAGAGAGGTAGGAAAGATGAGTTCTGCTGGGGAAATGAGGAAGGCTCCATGAAGATGGTGAGAGGATTTTGACATAAACAGAGGTCATCTTGTATTCAGGTCATAGGGAATGGCATGAGCAAAACCATTAATGTGGGTGGCAGACACTTTTAAGGTTAGAAATGGAAAATAAATTGAAAAGGGCAGGATGTATTTCAATTAATTTTTACTCCCACTTCCACAATAGAATTTAGGAAAGAAAATTCCTTACGTGAAATATTTAACATTAACATCACCTCTTCTGCCCTCCCCTCATCCCACCAAATTTCCACAAAATCATGCTTTTTCCCACCACCTAAGTCTCCCTCCTTACATCACAGGTCAGCTAGACCTGCCCTTGTTCCAGGGCTGACCATTTTGTATACAAGACAACAGGTCACCGCAAGTTAAACCTAGCTCCCAACTTCTTATGATAGGGATTTCTCAATATCTTAGTCATTAAACCACAAAGTAGACTGAGAGATAAATGTTGCACAGAGAACCAGGATAAAGTGGTATCTGTCATCTCTAGTATTCAGCAAATCCTTTGCAATGTCTAAGGTGAAAGAAAAAATCCAGCAGTCACCCCTTATCCGAGGGGAATATGTTCCAAGACCAACAGCAGATGCCTGAAACTGTGATAGTACCAAAACCTATATGTACTATAGTTTTTCCCATACATACATACCTGTGATAGTTTAATTTATAAATCAGGTACAGTAAGAGATTAATAATAATAACTAGCAATGAAATAGAACAATTATAATACACTGTAATAAAAATTATGTGAATGTGGTCTCCCCCCCCAATAATTGATCTGATAACTGAGACAACTAAGTGACAAAATGACTAATGGATACAAAGTAGAGACATTGAACAAATGGATGAATTATGTCCCATTCAGGATAGAGTGAGATAATAAGAGATTTCATCACACTACTTAGAAGAGCATGCAATGTAAAACTTTAAATTACTTTTTTCTGGAATTTTCTATTTAATATTTTTGGATCAGAGTAGACTGTGGATAACTGAAACTGTGGAAAGTGAAACTTTTGGGGGTGGGGTACTGTATAGCTGATTGCCTCTAGATTGCCAGAACCAAGAGAAAATGTTCAACAAAAATCAAAAGGGATCCACTCCTACTATATTTCCATTTATGCTATTATAACATGTAGGTTTACTTCAATTCTATACTCCTGCCCTTTCTCTGTGTTAGACTTTCTCTTTTTCTTGCTGTTTGTTGCTTTGTTACAGTTTTATTTTTTCTACTTCTCTTTGCCTTTTATTCTTCTGCTTCCTGATCTCTAAAAATATTAATCTCACCAATCCTTCAACTAGTCTCTTTATGTTTTATCCCAAATCTCCCACAACCTATCATTTTTTACATGTCCACATGACTTTAGCCTTTTTCCTAGAATATAAATCACAGCAGAGAATTCTCTAGAGTTTGCTTACCATGCAGCTGCTGCATGATTCCCAAGGCTGATGCAGGAAGCAGATCACAGGTGGGTGGGAGACAGCATAGTGGGAGTAAGTACACACAGTCAACACTTCTTGTTGGCACCCTTTCCACAGTCTTTAGTTCACTCCCATTTGGCACAACTCCTGCCTTTTTTTTTAAGGTCTTCTTTCCCCAGAATTTCATTTGGCATCATCGGCCTCTGGAATGATCCACTGCTTTCTCTCCTTGCACCCTGCTCAATACCACATTTTTGCCTATACTTTCAAGTTTTGTAGATCATTTTTATGGAATGGTCTTCAACCTTCATCAATTTCCTTAAGCAACAGTTAGATGGATTTTACTTCCATGGTCCCTTAAAAATCCTGGAATTTGTTTTTTGTTGTCATCTTTGTCTTTCTAGGGAAATTTAGCACAGGAAAAATACACAAAGTCAAATGACTATTTTTCGAAGAGAACAGGAGTAGGAGAGAAACTTCACGCCAAGAACCAGGGACTACAGGAAGGGGAGTGGCTTGGTAATGCTGAGCCCAGCACCATTGGTTGTGAGGACCTGTGATTATTATTTCTTCTACAATATAATTTCCCCCGAGACAAAGGTGCAAGATTTCACCTTTCAAATAAATAGCTGAGAAATTCAAGATCCTGTGGACTACCAGCAAGGATGGCCTGTGAACATACTAATGCATTATTAGACCTCTGATTTTGTCATCTTTTCTACCAGGTGATTGTATCCCAGATAAAAACAGAAAAAAGCAACACAGGGAGCTAATTATCACTTAATTTATATTTGCCCCTTTTATGAAATGATTTGATGACAGTTATGTATTTTGGTCTTCCATAATCTACTTCTTCTCCATGAACATTCTTGGGGAAAAAGTCAATGAAATGTTCCTGGGTTCACTGTGCTATCTGCAGTTTTGATGCCAAATGCTAGCCCATAACTTCTCATGAAAATTCTCTATGGTGGTACAAACACATGCTCTGTCTCCTTACAGCAAGAGTACTCTACACAGCCATAAAAAAGAAGAAAATCTTACCAATTGTGACAGCATGGATGGACCTGGATATTATTATACTAGGTGAAGTCAGTCAGAGAAAGACAAATACCAAATTATCTCACTTATATGTGAAATCTAATGGACAAAATAAACTGACTAATAAAATAGAAACTGAAGCATGGATACATAGAACAAACTGACAGCTGTCAAGGGGCAGGGGTGGGGTGAGGCGGGTACACTGGATGAAAGAAGGTAAAGCAATAGCCAAAGAACATTTTTACATAACCCATAGCCACAGATAACAGTGTGCTGATGGCGTGAGGGAAGGGATGAGGACTGGGTGGAGGTGGATGAGGGGAGGGAATCGGACATCTATAATAGTGTCAACAATGAAAATAGAGGCTTTTTTTAAAGAGTACACGAGAGGGAATTTTCCTTTTTCTTTCATCACTGTAGCTCCAAATGGCTGAAAATGCTCTTCTTCATGTAAATAAGTTCACAGCACTTGAACCTTAACCTATTTCCACTCTTTCAAAGACAAGCATTTTTAAAATAATTACTTTATTGTTTTTCAATTACAGTTGTCTGCATACTCTCCCCTCCACTCCCCCCACCCCCTCCAACACCCACTCCCTTCCCTGCCTCCCTCCTCCCCTTGGTTCTGTCCATGTGTCCTCCACAGTGGTTCCTGAAAACCCTTCTCCCCATTGTCCCCTCCCCCTCCCCTCTGGCCACTGTCAGACTGTTGTTAATTTCAGTGTCTCTGGTTATATTTTGCTTGCTTTTTTCTTTTGTTGATTATGTTCCAGTTAAAGGTGAGATAATATGGTATTTGTCCCTTACTACCTGGCTTATTTCACTTAGCATAATGCTCTCCAGTTCCATCCATGCTCTTGCAAAGGGTATAAGCTCCTGCTTTCTCTCTGCTGCATAGAATTCCATTGTGTAAGTGTACCATAGTTTCTTGATCCACTCATTTGTAGATGGACACTTAGGTTGTTTCCAGCACTTGGCTATTGTGAATTGTGCTGCTATGAACGTTGGAGTGCATAGGTTCCTTTGAATTGGTGTTTCAGGGCTCTTAGGATATAATCCCAGTAGTGGAATTGCTGGGTCAAAAGGCAGTTCCATTTTTAGTTTTCTGAGGAAATTCCATACTGTTTTCCACAATGGCTGCACCAGTCTGCATTCCCACCAACAGTGCAGTAAGGTTCCCCTTTCTCCACATCCCCTCCAACAGTTATCTGTTGCTTTATTTATGATGGCCATTCTGGCTGGTGTGAAGTGGTATTTCATTGTAGTTTTAATTTGCATCTCTCTGATGGCTAATGATGTTGAGCATCTTTTCATATGTCTCTGGGCCCTCTGTATGTCCTCTTTTGAGAAGTGTCTGTTCATGTCTTTTGCCCATTTTTAAATGGGGTTTTTTGTCTTCCTGGAGTGGAGTCATATGAGTTCTTTATATATTTTGGAGATCAAACCCTTGTCCGAGGTATCATTGGCAAATATGTTTTCCCATACAGTTGGTTCTCTTTTTATTTTAATACTGTTTTCTTTAGCCCCACAGAAACTCTTTATTTTGATAAGGTCCCATTTGTTTATTATTTCCTTTATGTCCCTTGCTCTAGGGGACATATCATTGAAGATGTTGCTGCGTGGAATGTCTAAGATTTTCCTACCGATGTTTTCCTCTAGAACTTTTATGGTGTCACGACTTACATTTAAGTCTTTTATCAACCTTGAAAATATTTTTGTATGTAGTGTAAGTTGGTGCTCGACTTTCATTTTTTTGCATGTAGCCATCCAGATTTCCCAACACCATTTGTTGAAGAGGCTATTTTTATTCCATTTTATGCTTCTGCCCCCTTTGTTGAATATTACTTGCCTGTAGAGACTTGGGTTTATTTCTGGGCTCTCTATTCTGTTCCATTGGTCTATCTGTCTTTTTTTATGCCAGTACCAAGCTGTTTTTATTACAGTGGCCTTGTCATACAGTTTGATATCAGGAATTGTGACTCCTCCTGTTTTGCTTTTCTTAAAATTGCAGCTGATATTCAGGTTTGTTTATGGTTCCACATAAATTTTTGAAGTGTTTGTTCTATATCTGTGAAATATGCCATTTGTACTTTGATAGGGATTGCACTGAATCTATAAATTGCTTTGGGGAGTATGGACATTTTGATGATGTTGATTCTTCCAATCCATGAGCATGGTATATGTTTCCATTTTTTTGTGTCTTCCATGATTTCTTTTTTCAGTGTTGTGTAGTTTTCTGAGTACAGGTTTTTTAACTCGTTGGTTAGGTTTATTCCTAGGTATTTTATTTTTCTTGTTGCTATATCAAATGAGTTTTTTTCCTGATTTCTGCTTCTGCTGTTTCACTGTTGGAATATGAAAAATGCCTTTGATTTCTGGATATTGACTTTGTATCCCGCTGCTTTGCCAAATCAATTATTAGGTCGAGTAGTTTTTTGGCAGAGTCTATAGGATTTTCTAAGTACACTATCATGTCATCTGCAAACAACAGTTTTGTTTCCTCCTTTACAATTTGGATGGCTTTTATTTCCTTTTCTTGTCTGATTGCTGTGGCTAAAACTTCCAGTACTATGTTGAATAGAAGTGGTGATAGTGGACAACCTTGTCTTGTTCCTAATCTTAGTGGGAAAGATTTTAATTTTTGCCCATTGAGTATAATGTTAACTGTAGGTTTCTCATGTATGACCTTTATTATGTTGAGGAACGCTCCCTCAATTTCCACTTTTCTGATTGTTTTTATCATTAATGGTTGCTGTACATTATCAGATGTTTTTCCTGCATCTATTGATATGATCGTGTGATTTTTGTCTTTTCTTTTGTTTATGTGATGTATTACATTTATTGTTTTGAGAATATTATACCATCCTTGCATCCCTGGGATGCATCCCACTTGGTCATGGTGTATGAACTTTTTGATGTAATGCTGGGTGCGGTTTGCCAATATTTTGTTGAGGATTTTCGCGTCAATATTCATCAGCGATATTGGCCTGAAGTTTTCTTTCTTTGTTGTGTCTTTTTCTGGTTTTGGGATTAGGATGATGCTGGCTTCATAAAAAGAGTTTGGGAGTCTTCCATCATTTTGGGTTTTTTGGAATAGTCTGTGAAGGATAGGTGTTAGTTCTTCCTTAAATGCTTTGTAGAATTCTCCTGTGAAACCGTCTGGTCCAGGACTTTTGTGTGTCGGGAGTTTTTTGATTGCTGCTTCAATTTCATCTGCTGTTATTGGTCAGTTCAGGCTTTCTGCTTCTTCTTTATTGAGTTTTGGAAGATTATATTTTTCTAAAAATTTGTCCATTTCACCTAGGTTTTCATATTTCTTGACATACAGTTCTTCATAGTAGTGTCTTATAATCCTTTGTATTTCTGTGGTGTCGGTTGTAATATCTCCTCTTTCATTTTTGATTGTGTTTATTTGGGTCCTCTCTCTTTTTTTCTTGATGACCCTGCTTCAAGGCTTGTCGATTTTGTTTATCTTTTCAAAGAACCAGCTCCTGGATTCATTGATCCTTAGAATTGTGCTTTTAGTCTCTATGTCATTTAATTCTGCTCTGATCTTGGTTCTTTCCTTCCTTCTACTTGCTTTAGGTTGTCTTTGTTGTTGTTCCTCGAGTTCTTGTAGAGGTAGAGTTAAGTTGTTTGCTTAAAATGTTTCTATTTTTTTTTAGGTAGGCCTGTAACACTATGAACTTCCCTCTCAGGACTGCCTTCTCTGTGTCCCATAAGTTTTGGGTTGATGTAAGTTCATTTCCATTTGTTTCAAGGAACTTTTTGATTTCTTCCCTAATCTTGTCCTTGACCCATTCATTGTTTAATAGTATGGTATTCAATCTCCATGATTTTGAGTGTTTTGGGTTTTTTTCCCTTTGGGTTGGTTTCTAATTTCAGTCCCTTGTGGTCAGAGAAAATACTTGGTATGATTTCAATTTTCTTGAATTTAATGAGGCTTGTTTTGTGTCCTATCATATGGTCTATCTTTGAAAATGTTCCATGTGCATTAGAAAAGAATGTGTATTTAGCTTCTTTGGGGTGAAAGGCTCTATATATATCAGTTAAATCCATTTCTTCTAGGGCATTGTTCAATGCCACAATATCTTTGCTGATATTTTGTTTGGAACATCTGTCTATTTTTGACAGTGGGGTGTTGAAGTTCCTTACTATAATTGTGTTGCTATCAATATCTTTCTTGAAGTCCTCCAAGATTTTCTTTATGTATTTTGGTCCTCCCATGTTGGGTGCATATATATTTACAATGTTTATGTCTTCTTGGTGCATTCTTCCCTTGAGTATTATGACGTGCCCTTCTGGGTCTCTCTTTATGGCCCTTTTTTTGGAGTATATTTTTTCTGATATGAGTATTGCTACCCTGTTTTTTTTTCCTGTCCGTTTGCTCGGAAAACTTGTTTCCAGCCCTTCACTTTCAGTTTGTGTAAGTCTTTTGTCCTGAGGTGGGTCTCTTGTAGGCAGCATATGTGTGGGTCATGCTTTCTTATCCATTCAGCTATTCTATGTCTTTTGATTGGAGCATTTAATCCATTTACATTTAAGGTTATTATTGATAGGTACTTATTCATTGCCATTTTTGTACCTGTGTTCCTCTCTCTCTCTGTTTTCCTTCCTTTCCTTAAAGCAGTCCCTTCAGGATCTCTTGCAGAGCTGGTTTGGTGGAGGTGTATTCTTTTAGACTTCTTTTGTCTGGGAAGGTCCTTATTTGGCCATCTATCTTGATTGAGAGCCTTGCTGAGTACAGTAGTCTTGGTTGCAGGCCTCTGGTTCTCATTACTTGGAATATTTCTTGTCATTCTCTTCTGGCTGGGAGTGTTTCCATTGAGAAGTCAGCTGCTAACCTTATCGGGGCTCCCTTGTCTGTTACTTCCTGTTTCTGCCTCGCTGCCTTTATGATTCTCTCTTTGTCTTGGAATTTTGCCATTTTAATGATGATGTGTCTTGAAGTGGGCCTCTTTGGGTTCCTTTTGATTGGGACTCTCTGTGTTTCCTGGATTTGTGTGACTTTCTCTCTCATCAGATTAGGGAAGTTTTCCATCATTACTTTTTCAAGCAAGTTTTCTATACCTTGTTCTTCTTCTCCTTCTGGTATCCCTATTATATGAATATTATTACGTTTCATGTTGTCCTGCATTTCCCTTAATACCTCTTCATTCTTTCTGAGTCTCTTTTCCTTTTGTTGCTCTTTTTGGGTGTTTTTTTCTACCTTGTCATCCAGCTTGCTGATCCAATCCTCTGCTTCATTGAGCCTGCTTTTGATTCTTTTTATTGTATTCTTCAGTTCAGATATTGTCTTCTTCGTTTCCTCTTGGCTGTTGTGAATAGTTTCTATTTCCTTTTTCATGCTGGTATAGTTTTCAGTGAGTTCATTGTAGTATCCCTGTAGTTTGTGGTAATTTTCCACGAGCTCTTTGAGCTTATTGAGCTTCCTGATAACCAATATTTTGAAGTCAATATCTGACAGTTGGCCTGCCTCTGTTTCATTTATCATTCTTTCTGGGGCTTCCTTCTTTCCTTTCATTTGGGGATTGTTTCTTTGTCTTCCCATTGTTTATGAGACTCTTATTTCTAGCCTCTGTTTCTTAAATTGATCTGTTCTGACTCCCTGGTTTTATGTTATGAGCTTCTATGGCAGAATACCTGTGAGATTCAGTTGTGTAGTCTCATTCATCTCTTTAGCTCGCTGATTGTGGACTGTCATTTATGTTGGCTCTCTGAGTGTCTGTGGGTTTTGGTTGTTATTGGATCTTTCTTTGGTGGGTCCTTTCCTCCAGGTAGTTAACTGAGGGTCACTCCATCCACCATTCCTTGTATTCTGTTGTGTGGATGTGGACAGGTTGTGTTGAAGCTGATTCTTCTGGGTGAAAAAGGTTTTGAGACTTCTCTCACTTTTATTCAGTTGTTTGTTGTGGGTACTTTCTCCACCAATTGGTGTATTATCTTTTCGGTCCTGGATTGAGTTTAGTGTGGGTTCCACTTCCTCCTTCACCTTCTTCCATTGTTTTGTGTTGGTGGTTCTTTTGTTGGTGGATTTCCTCTTTCAGCAGGTATACTGGTATTCCCTGCTTCCACCTTGCAAGTTCTCTGGAGTAGTGAAGTTAATTTTGTGTCACTGTCTCTGTTTTTTTGGCTGACCCTTGTCTGGGTCTAACTCTGGTCTCTTCACACCTCCGGGTTTTAATTTCTCACCATCTGATCATTCAATTTCCCCTGTAATCTTGGTCACCAATCTTCATATATGCTGGAATACTGTTGGGTGTTTGCTCTGTTCCTCAGAAAATCTGCTAGGTGATTCACCAGTGGGCAGGAGGAAGTGGACTCTCCTTCCCCCTATCTCACCACCATTTTTTGGACAAGCATTTTTAAACGAATGTCTACATGGAACCAGTTTCATTAAGAGAATTTCACAGCTCTAACTTTGGAAAATCCATTTCTCTGTTATAACCATTATCAGTAATCATAAAAATACTAACAATAGAAAATGTAGAAGTGATTGTCAAAGTATAGTTTTGTTTGAGGACTCCTGAGGGTCCATGAGATAATTTTAGGGGGCCCTTGGAGTGAAAACTTTCCCAAAATAGTAAGAAAATGGGTTTGCTTTTTTCACTCTCATTTTTATGGAGCAAGTACAATTGAGTTTTTCCAAGGTTTTCTGACTTATGATTTCACAGCAGATTGAATGCAGAAACAGATATGTTTCCAAGTATCTTCGCAGTAAGCCAGGCACTACTAAGATTAGATTTGCAAAAATGTAAAACAATGCCACTCTTCTCACTAATTATTTAACTTAGGGAAAACATGGGTTTTTTTTCCATTTAAAAATTATGTTATTATGTAATTATTTAAATGACTTCACTAATAAATGTTTTGTTAGTTCTCATGCGAGGATATGTTTATTGATCTTAGAGAGAAAGGAAGAGAGAGAGAAAAATCAATTGGTTGCCTCCCTTATGCAGCCCGACTGGGGATCAAACCAAAAACTTAGGTGTGTGCCCTGACAAGAAATCAAACCCCTACCTTTGGATGTACAGAATGACATTCCAACCAACTTCCACAGCCACAATTAAACATTTTTAGAATTTCTTGTATATAACCCACAAACACAAAAGCTTTTGGAGTGCTAAATAATTTTATAATAATAAAGAGGTACTAAGACCAAAAAGTTTGAGAACTGTAGACAGAGTAGGGTATTTGCTATATGCCATGTACCATCCTAATCACTTCATATGCATTAGTGCATTTTATCCTCTCACTGGCTTTAGAAGGTAGATAATTTTTATGTTGATTTTACAACGAGGACACTGATTGCAGTATTTTAACTACTATAAATACAAAGGTTCTTAGACATCAACAAATCAATATAACAATTTTGTATATAGGTAAACTGAGATATGCAAAAAATAATTTTATATATCAGTAAACTGAGATATGCAATACTTTCTGAATGGGTGCTTTATAAAAATCATTAAAGTAGTGTCTTTAAAGGTCTTATATGAAATTCTCATCTGTGATCAGTATCAAATCCATGTCACAGTAACTGAAGAGTGTCCCTGGTGACTGGTACATGCCTCAAAGTAAAGCCTCAAATAATAATAATTGCCCAGTTCCACTCCTATCTCTGCCACTAATATCTTCATGACATTGTGCCTGAATGAAGGTGTTGGACTTTTAATACCCTTTCTAGTTATAACATTTTGTATGTGCCAAATCCCCATATCAGGTAGGCAAACAGGTCTATATACAACATAAAAGAGTAATATTTATAATTCTTAAACATTTATTTGATTATAAAACTATAGTTGGAAGTGCTGGACTAAAAAAAAAGTGATAACACCCATGAAGCAGAGCAGAATGTATGTACTGATGTAATTATCTAGCCATGTCATTCAGGATTATCCTTTTAGGAAAGGAATTTTATTTCTTCAGGAAAATATTTGATAAAACTGCTTAGCCAGGAATGCCCAAAAGCAAAGTTGAAGAAGACAAGTAACAAAGACATAGCAAACTAAAATAAAATTCTAGGTCGGAGAGAACAGAAAAGAAGGACAGTGTTCTTAAGAGCATTGGGGGAGTGAGTAAGAAATTTCCTACCATATCCCATGAGGTGAATGAGAAAGACTTACAAACAGCAGTAAATTTTCAATGTTAATTGAATATACTGTTGTTACTATTGTTTTTTCTGCAGTGTGTTTACTCTGTGATTCCCAAACCTTCAGCAAACTCTGCTACGCACACAAATTCTTGTGTGATCAACATCTTTTTCAGAAGAAGAGTTGAATTTCACATCTGAGCCAATAGCAACGGACAAACAGAAGAGCTATAGGAAATGAGATGCAGCCCTGGCCACGTGACTAACTTGATTGGAGCGTCATTCTGTGCACCAAAAGTTTGCGGGTTCAAATCCTGCTCAGGGCACATGCCAGGGTTGCAGGTTTGATCCCCACTTGGGGTGTCTACAGGAGGCAACTGATCAATGTTCCTCTCTCACACTGATGTTTCTCTCTTTCTTCCTCTCTCAAAAAATCAATGGAAACCTGCCCTCAGGTGAGGATTAAAAAAGAAAAAGTGAGACGCAATGAGTTCACACAAAGCCTAAATGAAGTGACAGAATGTAAACTAGTATCTGTTATCATATGCAAAATGCAAACTGGTCTCTGACTTTCTTGGACAACGTAGGGAATTTGCTGGCTCACAAAACTAAAATGTACAGAGATAAGTAGGCCTGATCTAGACTACAGGTTTCTAATGTCATAGAGCTACATCTCTTGCCTGTGTTTCAACCTGAACATTGGTTTGCCTCTGACCGGCTTCCCTCATGATAGCAAATGGCTACAGCAGCTCCAAGCCTTACACCCCACCACAGCCACACCATCCAGAAGAGGAAAGAGACCCTTTGTTTCAAATATTGCAACAAAAGTACAGAAATTCTCTCTGTTTAGACCAGATTAGGTTACTTAGGGAGCCCTCAACTTCTGTGGTCAATGGGCTAGAATACACAGGATGGCTTAGCTTCAGTTGTGTGACCTGTTGCAGTAGTCTTCTCTTGGAAGCAAGAATCAGAAGCCCTGAAAACATGTGAATCTACAAACTGCAATTGAGGTTTAAAAAAAAACCAATTAATACTGAATAGAAAGAGGGACAATAAAAATACAGCCAATTACCTAAATTGTCAAAGAATTGGCTGAACTCAGCTGACCTGATGGTTGTTCTGAGTTTTAAAAGGCAATATGCATGAATACCTATCACAGTGCTTTGGATAACAGTACATTTTTACAAGTTGTAATTCCCTTCTACTTTCCTTCTTCTTTTCTTCTACAGAATGTAGTTAATATAACTTGGAGTGTAAGCAAGAGTGTTGAGTTTTGGAAACACATTTTAAATGAGAAAGACGATTTATAAATTATAAAACAACATGAAAAATGGAATGCTACCTTGGTATAGAGTAATACCTAGGTATAGTTGCATTTATCGCAGCATACAGGAATTTGGGGATGTGAGTATAAATAGATATGACAAGGACATCAATAAAACACTAAAAAACACTTGTTTTGTTTCACACATCCCATTACTGAATGCATTCAAATATACAGATGCTGTTGGTGTGGACAATGAGGAACCAGAACGGTGAGATTAATCAGAAGAAAGGATGCTGACAGCAAGAAAGAGTACGGTGAAAGGATGAGTGAAAACTGACCTTTGGGCCCCTTCTGAAGAGGAAAGTTGACCTGGTAATAAGATGGGAATGTAGCTTAAGACACGAAAATCACACTTAAACGATGAATTATTCTAAATGTAACAAGACAAAATGATACATTTTGTTAAACACCCATACTATTGGAAGTCATTTTTAGTTTTTGCTAGAAGCAGCAGTCAAACTCAAGCAGTCAAAAATTAGTATCTTGGTCTATCTTAATTGTATAAATTAAAGAATGTATGTTTACCAACCAGTAGATGACTCTTGACCTGCTCATGCTCAGTGCTCTTGTCCCCCACCCATCTCAGTCCATAACTCCCAGAGTCAAATCTAGATTCTCCCAACAACTGCAACCTGTATTATCTCAATTCTGAGCATCCCAGTCACCTATGACCCTCCATATATCTAGAATTTAACACAATGCCATCATTCCTTTGACTCCATTGATACCCCAAACCCTTGACCTTTATCCTCTTTTTTTTTAATTTATTTATTTTAGAGAGAGGAAGGGAGGGAGACAGAGAAGGAGAAAAACAGCAATGTATGGTTGCCTCCCACATGGCCCCCACTGGGGACTCGGCCCGCAACCCAGGCATGTGCCCCGACGGGGAATCGAACTGGGACCCTCTGGTCCCCAGCCCGCGCCCAATCCACTGAACCACACCAGCCAGGGCTGACCTTTATCCTCTTTGATGTTAGTTCCCTTTTTATCAAGCTTAAAAATCATGGTTCATAATAATATTTATTTTCTTGTTAGAAGGAAAGGATTAACAGCTGGTTCTGTGATCTTTCCTCTAGCATCAGGGACACCTGAGAATTTGGCTAGCATTTGAGTCCCTCCTGAAATTTTAACACAAGGAGTCATTAGTAGTCCACCTTATATCAAATTGATGAATGAGAATCTGGCTGAGGACTAGGTATTAGACAAACACTTGGGAGCAGTGAGTTGAGAACTTGCTCCTGAGGAGCTAAATGACCTTCTAAGTATAAAAGCTGGAGACCCTGAGCACATAGCGTCCCTGGGCTAATGTTATTTTGTGAGAATGTACATCCCAACTGCAGAATGATGGGGCAATCGGTAGTTCACCGAAGGGTCACAGACCTTTTCTATGCCATCACTCTGCATCCTTTGTTGTTCATCTTTTATCCTTTCTTAAATCTAAGTAAACTTGAAGTTTTGTGCAGTACATTGTTTCTCATGGGTTGGATTGTTCATCTGAAGCCAAGACACCCCCACCCAGCTAAGGCACTGATCACAATCTTACCTTCTCTTCACCAGTCAGACCAGTGGGAAAACCCAGCCCACATTAACTCCAACACTTTCTCTACTCTGTTCCTACATCCAAGTGCAAGAATGTAGGAGGAGAAACACAAAATGATGCCCACTGGTCTTATTGTAAGACCATTTATCTGAGACGAGCCTTGGTGCTGGTTGCAATCCAATGCCATTCTCCTGGTCCAGTCACTTCCCGTTTACCAAATGCACAATTTTTCCTTTTCTCCTCCCTCCTGAAATCTACAGCAATCCCATAATTCTCCTTCTTAGTGATGACCCTGCTTCTGTTTTCACCACAACCACAGAAACAGAGAACATCCACCTACTCCTGCCACCAAATCGGTCAACCTATGCATATTTGTACCATACGCTCTCCCTTCCCTCATGATCTAAATAAAAAGAAACCTGTGGCTTGTGTATAGATCTTGTGCCCCCTCAATTCCTCTAGGATTTTGTTCTTACAATCTTCCCCACTCTCTCCTGCACCAACAAAATTTCTATCTTTAGTAGAGTATGTCTATTAACATAAAGAACATACTAGGTTATCTTTTAAAGCACCTGTCACATAAACCTCTTTCAGCTCTTACCCCATTTCCTTGCTCTGTTTTATGGAAAAAGCCCTTGGAACAGTTGTCTCTAGTACTGTCTCTTCCCATTCCCAAGATAGATAAGAAAAATTGGCATTCTTATACTAATTTCCTATTAAAATTTCATGTAGAAAATCTAATGAAATCCATAAAAAAGCCACTTGAACTGATAAATGAGGTTAGAGAGGTTGCCAGGTTAATGAGAAATATACAATAATCGATTGCTTTCTATATACTAGTAATAAGCATTGAAAATTATAATTAAAAAATACAATTTACAGTAGCATAAAAATATAAAATTTTTAGGGATAAACCTAGCAAAAATGTGGAATAACTGCACTAAAAAATATGAAACATTGTTGAGAGAAATTAAAAGAAAGTTTAATAAATGACGATACAGTACATTTATGTGTTGGAAGGCTCAATATTCTTAACATGCCAGTTCTTCCAAAACTGATTGATAGATTGTATGTAATACCAACCAAAATCACAGCATAGCAGGCTTTCTTTCACAAATTGACAAACTGATTCTAAAAATAATATGAATGGCAAATTATCTGGACTAACCAAACAACTTTGAAAGAGAAGAGAAATTTGGACTAACATTAGCTGACTTGGACATTGTAAAGCTATAAGAATCAAGACAGTGCATTGGGGACTTGGCATCAAGACAGACAAATGAATCAATGGAAAAGAGTAGAGAGTCCAGAAATAGACCCACACATATATGGACAACGGATTTTTGATAAAAATGAAAAAACAATTTACTGTTGAAGAATTTCAATAAAAGGTGCTGGAATAATTGGATAGCCCCACATAGAAATATAAAAGAATTTGATCCATAGTTTCCACAATACAGAAAAATTATCTGAAAATGGGTCAGAGACCTAAATTTTACACCTAAAACTATAAAATTTCTAGACAAAAATATAGAATAAAAATATGTGTGATTTTGAGCTGGGCAAAGATTTCTCAATATGATACCAAAAGCACAAAAGTGATCAAAGTGATAAACTAGACTTCATTAACATTACAAACTATTTTTCAAAAGACACTGTAAAGAGAGTATGTCCTGGCCAGGGTGACACAGTTGGTTGGATTGATGTCCTGCAACTGAAAGTTTGCAGGTTTGATTACCAATCAGGGCACATGCCTGTGTTGCGGGTTTTATCCCCAGTCAAGACACGTACAAGAGTCAACTAATCAATATTTCTCTCTCACATTAATATTTCTTTCCCTCTCTCCCTCTCCCTTCTCCTGTCTCTAAAACCAATGAACATGTTGTTGGGTGAGGATTAAAAAAAAAGACACTGTAAAGAGAATGAAAAAACAAACCATAGAATTGGATAAAATATTTGCAAATCATATGTCTGATAAAGGACTTGTATCCAGAATATATGGGTAACTTCCAAAATCAATAAAACTCAATAACAAAATGGGTAAAAGATTTTGAACACACTGGAACCAAAGAAGATGAAAAATTGAAAGCATATGTCCACTGAAAGACTTGTACATGAATGCTCATAGTACCTTTACTTGTAGTAACCAAAACCAAAAACCACTCAAATTTCCATCAATAGATGAATGGATAAGTTGTGTGTATTCATACAAAGGAATGCTACCCAGTGATAAACATCAAATGAATTGCTCACATACATGACAACATGAATAAATCTCAAAATAGTTACCCTGACTAAAGGAAGCCAGACAAAAAAATGTACATTCTGTAGTATTTCATTCATGTAAAATTCTATAAAATGAAAACTAATTTATAGCAACAGAAAGCAAATTATGATATAATTGATACATATAATTGAGCCATATTTAAAATGTACTACCTAAAAACTGGTTTTTGTAGAGAAAGGTTATTCATTTATTTATTTTTTATTTGAAACATCAATTTGGTCTGCTCTTTATTTTTTATTTTTTTAAATTTTAATGTTATTCTATTGCACTTGCCCCAATTCCCCCCCACATTGCTCTCCCTTGTCCCACCCACCTCCTTCACCCCCACAGTCAGTCCGCACCCTGTTGTCTATGTCCATGGGTCCTTTATACATGTTTCTTGACTAGACCTTCCCCCTTCTCTCCCCTGCTACTCCCTCCCCTCTCTCCTCTGGTCTGTTCCTTGTTTCCATGCCTCTGGTTCTATTTTGCTCATTTGTTTGTTTTGTTCATTAGGTTCCACTTATAGGTGAGATCAATAGTATTTGTCTTTCATTACCTGGCTTGTTTTACTAGCATCATGCTCTTCAGTTCCATCCATGCTATCACAAAGGGTAGGAGTTCCGTCTTTCCTTCTGCTGCCTAGTATTCCATCATGTAAATGTACCACAGTTTTTTGATCCACTCATTTACTGATGGGCACTTAGGTTGCTACCAACACTTGGCTATTGTAAATTGTGCTGCAATGAACATTGGGGTGCATAGATTCTTTTGAATTGGTGTTTCAGGATTCTTAGGGTATAATCCCAGCAGTGGAATCCCTGGATGAAAAGGTAGTTCCATTTTTAGCTTTCTGAGGAAACACCATACTGCTTTCCACAGTGGCTGCATGAGTCTGCATTCCCACCAACAATGTGCTAGTGCTCACTTTTCTCCACAACTTCACTGGCACTTGTTGTTTGTTGATTTGTTAATGATGGCTATTTTGACCGGTATGAGGTGGTATCATGGTTTGAATTTGTATCTCTCTGATGGTTAGTGATGCTGAGCATCCTTTCATATATCTCTGGGTCCTCTGTATGGCCTCTTCGGAGAAGTGTCTGTTCAGGTCCTTTGCCCATTTTTTAATTGGATTATTTGACTTCCTGTTGTTGAGTCGTATGAGCTCTTTATATATTTTGGAGATCAAACCCTTGTCTGAGGTATCTTTGGCAAATATGTTTCCCACGAGGTTGGTTAAATTTTCATTTTGCTGATGTTTTCTTTAGCCATGCAGAAGCTTTTTACTTTGGTCTAGTCCCATTTGTTTACTCTTTCCTTTCTATCCCTTGTCCTGTGAAAATATCCTTATCAGTAAAAATATTGCTGTATGGGATATCTGAAATTTTACTGCCTATGTTTTCGTCTAGGATTTTTATGGCGTCATGAATTATATTCAAGTCTTTTATCCCTTTTCAGCGTATTCTGCTGTATAGTGTAAGTTGGTGGTCTAGTTTCATAGTTTGCGTGTATCTGTCCAGATCTTCCAACATCATTTGTTGGAGAGGCTGTTTTTACTCTATTTTATGCTTCTGCCCTCTTTGTCAAATATTAATTGACCATAGACACATGGATGTACTCTGTTCCATTGATCTATGTGTTTGTTTTTATGCCAATACTGGACTGTTTCAATTACAGTGGACTTGTAATATAGTTTGATATCAGGTATTGTGATCCCTCCTACTTTGTTCATCTTTCTCAAAATTGCTGACACTATTCAGCAATTCGGGGCCATTTTTGGTTCCATGTAAATATTTGAAATATTTTTTCTAGATCTGTGAAATATGTGATTGGTATTTTAATAGGGATTGCATTGAATCCATAGATTGATTTGGGTAGTATGGACATTTTAATGATATTAATTCTTCTAATCCACGAACACAGTATATGCTTCCATTTATTTATGTTTTCCTTAATTTCTTTCTTCAGTGTTCTGTACTTTTCTGAGTACAGTTGTTTTACTTCCTTGGTGAAGTTTATTCCTAAGTATTTTATTTTTCTTGTTGCTATAGTAAATGGGTTTTTGTTTTCTGGTTTCTGTTTCTGATAATTCACTGTTAGTGTACAAGAATGCCTTCAATTTCTGAATATTGACTTTGTATCCTGCTATTTTGCCAAATTCACTTATTAGATGGAGTAGGTTTTTTGTTGGAGCTTATAGGGTTTTCTATGTACAGTATCATGTTATCTGTAAATAATGACAGTTTTACTTCCTTCTTTCCAGTTTGGATGCCTTTTCTTTCTTTTTCTTATCTGATTGCTGTAGCTACAACTTCCAGTACTATATTGAATAAAAGTGGTGAATGCAGACACCCTTGTCATGTTCCTGGTCTTAGGAGGAAAGCTTTTAGTTTTTGCCTGTTCAGTATGATGTTGGCTATAGGTTTCGCGTATCTGGCCTTTATTGTGTTGAAGTGTGCTCCCTCCATTCCCACTATACTGAGTGTTTTTATCATAAAAGGGTGCTGTACTTTATCAGGTGCTTTTTTCATATCTATTGATATGATAACATATTTTTGTATTTCATTTTGTCCATGTGGCATATTACATCTATTGATTTGTGAATATCATACCACCCTTGCATCCCTGGGATGAATCCCACTTAATCATGGTATATGATCTTTTTAATGTATTGCTGGATCTGGTTTGCCAATATTTTGTTGAGGATTTTAGCATCTATGTTCATCAGTAATATTGGCCTGTAGTTTTCTTTCTTTTTTGTGTCTTTACATGATATTGGAATTAGTATAATACTTGACTCATTAAAAAAAAAAGTTTGAGAGGCTTCCCTCCTGGGTTTTTTAAAATAGTTTGAGGATAGAGGTTAGCTCTTCCCTAAATGTTTGGCAAAATTTGCCTGTGAAGCTGTCCAGTCCAGTGTTTCTGTGTGCCATGAGTTTTTTGATAACTGCTTCACTTTCACAGATTGTTATCAGTTATTCAGGCTTTATCTTTCTTCTTAATTCAGTTTTGGAAAATTATATGTTTCTAGAAATTTGTCCATTTCACCCAAGTTGTCAAATTTCTTAGTCTATAATTGTTCATAGTAATTTTTGACAATCCTTTGTATTTCTGTGGTATTGGTTGTAATTTCCCCTCAATTTCTGATTTTATTTATTTGGTCTTCTGTCTTTATTTTTGATAAATCTGGTTAAAATTTTGTGAATTGTATTTATCTTTCAAAAAAACTAGCCCTGGATTTATTAATCCTTTGGATTGTTCTTTTAGTCTCTTATGCCATTTAATTCTGCTCTGATCTGATTATTTCCTTCCTTGTACTTGCTCTGGCCTTTGTTTGTTGTTGTTCCTCTGGTTCTTGTAGATATAGGATTGGGATGTTTATTTGAAAAAATTTTTATCTTCTTTAGGTAGGCCTGACTTTCAATGAACTTCCCTCTTGGGACTGCCTTTGCTGTGTACCATAGATTTTGGGCTGTTGTGTGTTCATTTTCATTTTTTTTCCAGAAACTTTTTGATTTCTTTCTTGATCTTATTGTTAACCCATTCATTATTTAATAGCATGTTATTCGGTCTCCGTGAATTTGAACATTTTTGAGTTTTTTCCTTGAGGTTGGTTTCTAGTTTCCAGCCATTGTGATCCAAGAAAATGTTTCATATGATTTCAACTTTGTTGAATTTATTGAGGCTTGGCTTATGTCTTACCAGATAGTCTATCTTTGAAAATGTTTCATGTGCATTTGAAAAGAATGAATATTTTGCTTCTTTGGGGTGAAAGGTTCTGTATATATCAATTAAGTCCTTTTGATGTAGAATGTGGTTCAATGACAAAATATCCTTTGATTCTTTGCTTGAAGTATGTCTCCATTGTTGACAATGGAGTGTTAAAATCCCCTACTATGAGTATATTCCTACCAATATATTTTTCGAAGTCCTCCAAGATTTTTTTTATACATTTGGGTGCTCCTATGTTGGGTCCATATATGCTTATAAGAGTTATATCATATTGATAGATTATTCCCTCAAATATTATGAAGTGTCTTCCTTGTCTCTTTTTAGGGCCTTTGTATTGAAATTTATTTTGTCTTATATAAGTATTGATACCCAAGCTTTTTTTGTCTGTTTGCTTGAAATATTTTTTTTCTATCCCTTCACTTTCAGTCTGTAGATCTTTTTGATATATGCAGGTCATGTTTTCTTATCCATTCAGCTACCCTATATCCTTTGATTGGAGCATTTAATCCATTTACATTTAAGATTACTAATGATGGGTACTTATTCATTGCCATTTTTTCTCTTTGTACCTGTATTCCTCTCTCTCTCTCTTTTTCATCATGTCCTTAAAGCAGTCCCTTTAACATCTCTTGTAGTGCTGGTTTGGTGGAGATGTATTATTTTAGCCTTCCTTGCTGGGAAACTCCTTTTTTTCTTCCATTTTATTTATTTTTCTCTCTCTTTCTCTTTTTTATTGTTGTTCAAGTACAGTTGTCTCCATTTTCCCCACCACTCCCACCACCCCAGACATCCCCACCTCCCACCCTTGATCCTACCTGCCCCTTTGGCTTTATCCATGCGTCCTTTATACATGTTCCTTGATGACCCTTCCTCTTTTCCCTCGTTATCCCCTCACACCTCCCCTCTGGTTACTGTCAATTTGTTGTTTATTTCAATGTCTCTGGTTATATTTTGTTTCTTTGTTTGTTTTGTTGATTAGGTTCCATTTATAGGTGACTTCATATGGTATTTGTCTTTCACCGCCTGGCTTATTTCACTTAGCATAGTGCTCTCCAGATCCATCCATGCTGTTGCAAAGGGTATAAGCTCCTTCTTTCTCTCTGCTGTGTAGAATTCCATTGTGTAAATGTACCATAGTTTTTTGATCCACTCATTTACTGATGGGCTGTTGGGTTGCTTCCAACACTTGGCTATTGTAAATTGTGCTGCAATGAACATTGGGGTGCATAGGTTTTTTGAAATGGTTTTTCAGGATTCTTAGGGTACAGTCTCAGCAATGGAATTGCTGGGTCAAAAGGCAGTTCCATTTTTAGCTTTCTGAGGAGATTCCATACTGTATTCCACAGTGGCTGCACCAGTCTGCATTCGCACCAACAGTACACCAGGTTTCCCTTTTCTCCACAACCTTGCCAGCACTTGTTGTTTGTTGATTTGGTTATGATGGCCATTCTGACTGGTGAGAAGTAGTATTTCATTGTGGTTTTAATTTACTTTCATTTGGCAGTCGTTTCTTTGTCTTCCAATTATTTGTGATACTCTTCTTGTTTGCCTCAGCTTCTTAAATTGATCTATTTTGACTTTCTGATTTTGTGCTGTGAATTTCTATGGTAAGAGACCTATGAGATTCAGTGGAACAGTCTCCTTGATCTCCTGAACTTGATGCTCTTGGGATGCCCTTTATGCCGTTTATGTTGCCTCTCTGGATGTCTTTGGGTTTTGATTGTTGTTGGGTCATCCTTTGGCAGATCCTTCCCTCCAGCTAGTTTACTGAGGGTCACTCCACCCACCACGTCTTTTATGCTGTTGTTGAAGTTCTGCCAGAATGAAACCACAAAGCCCAGGGAACAAACCCACATGCACAAAAATATTCCCCCTTCCGTAATCCCACTATCAACAGCAAATGAGCCAGTATTCATAAGGGTATGAAGAGATTAAGACTATTATAAGAAAGGAGAGAAATGAACTATAGTAAAATCTAGTAACTTAATATGTAAAAACTTGATGGACAAGAAATGAATGTTAAAAAGCTATTAAGGAAACAAAATATTGCTAATCATGAAGACCACAGTGGATTTTTGTCTTGGTAGCCTCTACTATTTACCACTGTTTTTCCTTTTTGGGTCCACCCCTGGTGAGGTCAGATGTTGACCCCTTCAGACTTTAGGCAGCCTGCTCCAAGATTGCCAGGGATCTACTGTCTGTGGCTGTCTCCTTCAGTTGTTAATCTAGTCACAATCAGTAGTCAGGCTTAAGTACCACAGACTTGGAGCAGAGTCCCTCTTGGGGGCAAGGCTGTTGTTTTCCCCCCAGGCTGCTGCCACTCATAGGGGAGTGGTCTGCCTGAGCAGGATGCCTGCTGCCATATGGGGAATGCTCAGAACTAGTATCTCAGTGGCTGAGTTATCAGCTCTCTCACAAAAAGCTTCCATCCCTAGTCTCTCCTCAGGCATCTCTAGCCCACTCTACACCACCTTTGCTGGAGGCCTGGGTAAGTGGCTTCAAATGAAAGTTTGTACATTGGCCCTTTAAACGGCTCTTTGCATATCCAGCCGTCTGTCTCTGGCAGAGAGCAACCCTGCCACTTTTCACCACTGGTTGTTATCTGTGTATTTGTTGTGCTCTGGTGCTCTAGGCTCAGGATCCCAGCTTAGGGTTTAGACCTCACACTTCTAAGGGGGATCCAACCAGTTTAATTATTCCTCTGGTGCTGCCACCCATGGGTGCCCAGCCAACCTCCTCTAGTGTCCACTGCACTCCTTACCAGTCAGTTAGTGCTGAAGCTGATTCTTCTGTCTGTCCATGGTTATAAGGCTTCTCTCTCACTGTTGTTCAGTTGTTTGTTCAGGGTGATTTCTCCACAATTTAGTTGTAATCCCAGATTGGTACTGGGAGGAAATTAGTGTGGTTTCCATTTACTCCTCCACCATCTTGCCTCTCCCTCACCTTCCATTTTAAATGACAGCCTTGCTGGGTAGAGTCGTCTTGGTTGCAGGCCTTTGTTTTCTGTTACTTGGAATATTTCTTGCTATTCTCTTCTGGCTTATAGTGTTTCTTTTGAGAGATCAGGTGACAGTTTTATCAGAGCTCCTTTGTACGTTACTAGCGGTTTCTCTCTTGCTGCCTTTAAGACTCTCTGTGTCTTTGAATTTTCCCATTTTAATTTTGATATTGCAGTGTTGTCTTTGGGTTCATCTTGATTGGCACCTTCTTTGCCTCCTGCACTTCCATGAATTCTTCTCTCATCAAGTTAGTAAAGTATTTTGTCATTACTTTTTCAAATAAGTTTTCTACCCCTTGCTTCTCTTCTCCTTCTGGTATCCCTACTATACAAATACTATTACATTTCATATTGTCCTATAACTCCCTTTAGTGCTCTTCATTCTTATTGAGTCTTTTTTTGTTTTGTTGCTCTGTCTGGAAATTGTTTTCTATCTTGTCCTCCAGCTCACTGATTCGATCTTCTGCTTCATCTAACCTGCTTTTAATTCCTTTCACTGTGTTCTTCAATTCAGATATTGCATTTTTCATTTCCTCCTGGGTCTTATTGATAGCATCTATGTCTTGTTTCATACTAGTGTAGTTCACATAAGTTCCATATAGCTTCCTTGGAGTTCTTTGTAGTTCTCACTGAGCTCCTTGAGCATCCTTATAACCATTATTTTTAACTCAGTGTCTGATAGTTTGCTTGACTCCATTTCATTTAACAGTTCTTCTGGGGATTCCTCCTTTCCTTTTGATTGGGGTTTGTTTCTTTTTTCTCCACATTTTAGGTGACACTCCTTGTTTTTTTCTGCATATTAAATTGATCTGCTTTGACTCCCTGTCTCTGTGGTGTGACCTTCTATGTTAGGAGACCTGTGGGACTCAGTGGTGAGGTCTCCTTGATCTCCTTAGCTTGATGATCTTGACATGCCCTTTGTGCCATTTTTGTGTTCTCTCTGGTTGTGATTGGGTTTTGTTTGTTGTTGGGTCATTCTTTGGTGGGTCCATCCCCCTGCTTGGCTGGTTGAATGAGTCACTCTTCCCACCATGTCTCATATGCTATTGTACAGGTGCTTCCAGAACAACACCAAACATCCCAGAAAAGAAACCCACATGCACAAAAATAACCCCCACCCACAACCACACTATCAACAACAAATGAGCCAACATTAATAAATGCATAAAGAGGTTAAGAATAGTGTTAGAAAAGAAAAATGAATATGAAATGACTAACTGAAAGAAAAGTGATTTTTGTGAGGGTAGAAGAAGGGGCAATAATAAGAGCAGAGAATAATAACAAGAGAAGAGAGGTAGACAATAAAACTTACATCATAAATTAAAAAGGGAGGCAGATAGCTGGGATGGAGTAAGAGAAAGGAATCATGTAGTATTAGGTTTAAACAGAAGTTTAAAATATGTATATATAAGAGGGACCAAATTGGAGAAAAAGATCCACCACAGCAATATCAACAAAAAAATGAGCAAAGATTAATATAGGTGGGCTGGGAATAAGAGGGGAAAAAGAAAGAAAGAAAAGCTTAAGAGATGTCTGGAGAGAAAAGAAGTGATTTTGAGATAATAGAAGGAGAAGGGATACTAAAAGCAGGGAATTAAAACCAGGCTAAGGCAGGGAAAAATTAAAATTTAAAACTACAAAAAAAGGCAGGAGGAAGGCAAAATGGAACAGGAGAGGAGAACAGTACAATTTGAGATTTTGTAACAGGGTGCAGCCAAGGGGGGCCCCAAATGGGGATTTTTAATGGGGTCCAGAGCTCAGGGTGTCCAGGAAATATTAGAAAATATATATAGAGAGAGAGGATGTCCTCACCCCCACAAGTCTGAGCTGGGCGATGGGACACATGCAGCAGGGCCATTGAGAGTTGTTTTGAATAGCAACAGTTTTGCAGATAACCTCTAAACAGTCATTTAACATAGCTATAACCTTTAACCGGTTTCATAGATATGTTAAATAGCTGTGGCCATGGGTATGGGGTATGGGAGTCAGGGGTATGGGAGTGACTTCAACCCATGATGTAACTGGGAGGCAACTCCCTCTGGGTACAGCACCTGTGTAAAAGCTTGCAGATGATTGGCTCCATGCCATGGGGCCACACCTGCCCAGACTTACTATGGCAGTCCAGTAAAGCTGGAAGAATACAGGAATGCTGGCAGGTGTATTTGACTGTGGGAGGAGTCGGAAATGGGGCTTCAGAGGAAGATTGGCGCTGGGATTTAAACCCAGGTGCGGCAGTCATGCGGGGCTTTTTGGGACCACATGGCTTTGGCAAAAGTTGGGACCATGCAGCTTTAGAGTGCTCCCTTTTTGTCACATGGCTCAGGAAGCAGGGGAGACTTTTCCTGGAAGAAAAGGGGTGAAAGGATTCTTGATGCTGGTCCATGAGAAGGTGCCACATGGTTTTGAATTAACTGGAAATTGCGGCGGTGACACAGCTAATGGTGCTGGAACCAAGGGGCTGCCTGAACCACAGACTTCTACTTCTTTTCCTGATATATGGTAACCCAGACTAGGCAAAAGGGAGAAGGAAGGACTATGCATTTGTGGGTATTCTGAAGGACTTTAGTATGTTTAATGAAGACATTAAGTCATTACTCTAAGTCTGTATAACTTTTAAAATAAATAATCCCTTCCCTTTTCACCAATCTCTGGCATTGAGAGACATCTTTCCCTGATGGCAGGCAAGACGAATCTAGTATTGCGGGGGGAACACCTGGAGCATAAGGTGGCTCCGTTCAGTAATAGTATATCATTTGCCCCCTGCCAGGTCTGTTCTGTCACAATTTGAAATACAAAATAATGACAGTCTAGAAATAAAATTGAAGAAATGCAAAAACCACCACCTTATCCACACCTAACGAGCAAAGATTGATGAAGGTGGGGAGAGAATAAAGGTATTTTAAGAACAGGAAAAAGAATGTGAGATGACTAATGACAAGAAAAATGGTTTTGAAAGGCTGGTGGGGAGAGAAATAGTAAGAATGTGAAATAGAAACAAGTTGTAGCAATAGAGAAAATAGAATTTAAAACAAAAATATGAAGAGGAAGGAAGAAGGCAAAATGGAGTGAGAGAAGGGAGGAGCAAAATATAAGATTTGAAATCAACTGTAATATAAAAATCTGGTGACATACGAGGTAGAAACTCAAAGGACAAGATACGAATGTTAAAAAGCTATGCACTTGAGAAAATAACACCAATCATGAAGAAGACTGGTAGAATTCATCTCAGTAGAATCTAGCATTTACCACTGTCTTCTCTTTCTGAATTCGTCCCCATTGGTGTTCGAAGGTGTCCCAGTCTGGCTCTAGTTAGCCTTTTCAAGACTACATGTGACCCATAGTCTGTGGCTGTGTCCTTCAGATTTGGCTGGACCCTGCTGTTCTGCCCTGCTGTCTTTCCATCAGCCGTGGGTCCAGGAGTGGTTCATTTAATGACCCAAAAGGACGGCCAGTGCTTTACCCAACTGCCTCCACGGGGGGGCCTTTGGTGATGGGTGAGTGGGAACTCTGGGTCATCCTGGGAGGCATTATTCAGTCTTCAGGGAACATGGTAGGAGTGTTTCCCCACCCCCTTGCCACATGTCTTGTTCTGTCCCAGAGTCTTTCCAATAATGTATGGTTTCTGGCGAATCAGCTGACTGTTTCCTGTAGGGGGCTAATCTGTGTAAAAGGGGCAGCACTTTCCTGTTTGCCCAGGCAACAGCTCTGTCTAGACACCTAGGCTGGGTGGGGCCCTGAACACCCCAGGTTGTGCCTGTCTCTATGCTCTGTGCTCTGCTAGGTTTAGTGGATCAGAACCCAAGGAACAGTACAGCTCCTAGTGTCTGGTGAAGGGCCCTTTCAGAACTTTTTCTTCTTTTCCCTTCAGAAATGTACCCAGCAGGAGACTCCTGAGCCTGGACTCACTAATCTGCCTAGCCTATAATCCTGTAGGTGGGGGTTGTGCTCACCCAGCTGTGATGGGATTTGGCTGGTTGAAGCAAATTTCAGGTGTTCAACTCCTGCTTCCAGCCTGCAGTCTGCCACTCTTGCAGGGGGTTCAGGCTCAAATTCTCCACTCTGAACAGCCCCTGGACCACCAGCGGTGCTGGGTTGGGTCCTGTGTTCCTTCAGTGTGACTCTACCCCTCTGAGTTCTTGGTTAGCAGAGATGCTGCACCCCTGAGCATGCATGTGTGAGCCCCTGGTCCTTGCCAAGTCTTGGGTCTTGCCTCAGCTCCCTTTTTAAAAAAGTTTCTAAGTGTACCTGTTCTCCTGTGCTCCCCCACACAAAACAAAAGTCACTGAGTCTCTCACAGTCAAGGCTGTCCATTGCCTTTCAGAGCCTATGACAGTTTTTGATAAACTTTCTCTCTAAATATTTCACAAATGGCGTTTGGAAGGGCCACGTGGCTATATTATAACACAGGGCAATGGCAGAGCTGATCCTCCTTTCCCCAGAGATCTTCAACCTCCGGCAAGCTCGCTCCCACTGCACTGTTTCTGGAGTCCACACCTCCCGTGTTGCCTCTCTGCAGCCCCTTAGCTCTTGGTTATGGAGCCGATCCGCAGCTGCCTGATTCTGTGTAGCCTTCGGTGCTCTTCAAAAGGCCTGGCCACAGCTCCTGGGCGCCCTGCAAGCACACAGGCTCTCGCCCACTCCCGCACACTCCTGGCACTCTCATCTGCACATGCGCTCACTCACTCATGCTCTCACTCACTTTCCGAGGGTCTCTCAAGTCAACCGCGGTGTGTTTTGACTGCCTGACCCATCTGGATTTGGGAGCAACTAGATGGCGTTTCCAGCTACTCTGCCACCATCTTGGATGCCAACTTTTGAGATGCATATAGGACAGGGGCAGGAAGAAATTGAAAGAGTTGCAAGAAAACATCTGGGGGCAATGGATATGTGTAACTACCATCCAACCTCAAGAACCTTCCACACAACTAGACCTTTTTAGTACCTCCTCTCTGCTTTCTTGGCTAGTATACTCTAAAACAAATTGAGAGGTCATATTTTTTTAACCCCTAAATATTTTAGTGTAAATTTCAAAAAAAAAAATGAAGGACTTTTTTTACATAACCACAGGCCATTAAAAATAAATAAATATTATTATTATTAATCAATTTTTCACATATTAATAATCAGCCTTATAATATTCAGTGCATATTCAAACTCTCAAAATTGATACGTTGTCAAAAATGTCTTATTACTGTTGGTTTGGTTGAATTAATATTAAAATATTTATTGTGGTTTTTTAACTATATTTTATTGATTATGCTGTTACAATTGTCCCACTCTTCCCCCCTTCTTGCTCCCCACCCCCTTACCCCCTCTTTCCCCACCCTTTAGTTTTGTCCATAAGTCATACACATAGGTCCTTCTGCTTCTGCACTTCCTATACTATTCTTAACCTCCCCCTGTCTGTTGTCTACCTCCCATTTATGCTACTGGTTCTGTGCCCCATTCCCACCCTCTCCCCCTACCACTCCACTGTTGATATTCCTCCATACCTTATATAACTCCCTTTAACATTTCATACAATAAAGGCTGGGTGGTGATGAACTTCTTGAACTTGACCTTATCTGAGAAGCACTTTATCTGCCCTTCCATTCTAAATGAAAACTTTGCTGGATAGAGTATTCTTGGATGTAGGTCCTTGCCTTTCATGACCTGGAATACTTCTCTCCAG